>CASBRS010000029.1:0-67000 GCA_949128115.1 Anaspis maculata | reverse complement strand
CGGGATTGGAATGTCTTGTTGGATGATCCTGTTGAGCAAGTATCTTGGAGCGTCGGCTACCACTCGCAAAAGCTTGTTCTGGAACCTCTGGAGAATTTCCAAATTGGATGCGGCGGCAGATCCCCACAGTTGTATACCATAGCGTAGGTCCATATTGGCTTGATTATTATGCTCTTGCAAGATTTTGTTTTCAATTGACACCTGTGACCTTCTACCCATCAACCAGTACATCTGACGGAACTTGAGACCAAGCTGTTTTCTCTTCGTGAAAATGTGTTTCTTCCATGTGAGTCTCCGGTCCAAATGCATGCCCAAATATGTTGCGTCGTCTGTTTGTGGTATTGGTACGTCGTTTAGCTTCACTGGTGGGCACGTCTCTCGTCTCGCAGTGAATGTGACATGAACCAATTTGGACTTGTTGACACTGATTCGCCACTTTTTTAACCATTTCTCGATCTTGTTGAGGTTTATTTGTAGGTTTCTTGATGCTGACACTGGATCCATGTGCGAAGCGAGCACGGCGGTGTCGTCAGCAAATGTCGCTGTCATTGTCGTTTTTGTGGTCGGCAGGTCAGCAGTGAAAAGTAAGTATAGAATCGGTCCCAGGACACTGCCCTGAGGAACGCCCGCATTGATGGGGTAAAGTCTGGTGTACTCGTCTTCTTGTTTGACGTAGAAGTATCTGTTGGATAGGTATGATTTCAAAATCAGATAGTAGGGAGCCGGCAGGGTCTAGTTAAGCTTGTACATCAAACCAGTATGCCAGACTTTGTCAAAGGCCTGGCTCACGTCCAAAAACACGGCTGAGTAGTACCTCTTGTGCTCTAGATCTTGATTTATTCGGTTGACGACTCGATGGACTTGCTCTATCGTACCATGTTTGCATCTGAAGCCAAACTGATGACTGGGAAAAAGTTTTCGCTCCTCGATGACGGGGTTCAATCTCTTCTGCAGAAGTTTTTCGAAGACTTTGGACTTTTGTTCGCCTTACCAATAAGTTTGGCTATTTCTCCGACACTACTCCAGTTGAATCAGGTGTGCCTCAGGGCAGTATCTTGGGCCCTCTCCTTTTTCTGATTTTTGTGAATGACGTTGTGGTTGCCGATGCTCACGTGACTTTGTTTGCCGATGACGCGTCTGCTGCTGTGACGGCTGACAGTGTAGTCGCCCTCAGTTCAGGGGCGGCCGGGATGGTTAAAACGATGCAAATGTACTGCACTTTGAACGGTTTAAAGCTGAACAAGGACAAGGTCAATTTTATTGTTTTTTCCAGTAAAACGGTTGATTCTAGTCTCCTGGTGCGCGTTGATGGTAAGAGCGTAGTACAGAATCAATCAGTAAAGTTTTTGGGCTTCACCCTGGATTACAAGCTATCTTGGACGGGACATGTCGAAAGCGTGGTAAAAAAACTGAAAGTCTCACAGTTTGTCTTGTGGCAGTTACGTGACAGGGTTGATAGTGACATTTTAAAAACCTATTACTTTGCATATGTACATTCAATTCTAAACTATGGAATACTTTGCTGGGGTCACAGCTGCCGTGTTGTTGATCTGTTCATAGCACAAAAAAGAATCATAAGAACTATATGCTTCAAAAGTCAGAGAAGCACTTGTAGACCCTTATTTAAGGAACTTAAAATTTTAACTGTACCGTCCATATACATTTTAAGCTGTGTTTTATATATTCACAAAAACAGAAATAATTTTACTTCACTAAGATGTACAAATGATAATTATGAGTTTAGACAGAATTTTAAAATTGATATACCTCACCACCGTTTGAGCAGCTCCGCCAAGGGGCCATTTATAATGGCTATTAAAATATTTAACAAGTTACCATTACCGTATAAGAAAATTGTAAGCCATCTCTCTTTCAAAAGACATGTTGAATCAATGCTTTTAGCTCATAATTTCTATTCTATCCAAGAATACTTAGACTGTGATTCATTTATTGATTGAAATGTTTCTGTGATATTTTGTGACAATTTCTCATGCTGTGAACCGGTCTGAAGAGAAATAAACAATATTTATTTATTTATTTATTTATTTAGTACCGGTAGAAGGCGGATAGGTCTGTATGATTTAGTGTCTTCTGGTTTTTTCCCCGGTTTGAGTATCATAACAACTTCTGCAAACTTTCCTTTGACTGGGGAAATGACAAGTTCGGATGATGGCGTTAAATATTTCCGTTATTGCCCGGAAGCATCCGTTCGTGGCTTCTTGCAACACTCTGCCAGTTGTAAGATCGAAACCAGGAGCTTTTGTTGATTTGATTTGTTATTTATTGTATTGTTGTTTCTATTTCAGGGACAGTGAATTTCTTGATTGGTAGGTCAATTTGCAGAGATTCTGCAAGGAAATTCTCAATTTCGCCTTCTTCATTGGTCTTATCTGACGGGTTAGGTTCAAATGTGTCAACAAGATGTTCTGCGAAGGCGTATGCTTTGTCTTTGTTGCTTCTTGCCCATTTGTTTTTTTTTATTTTTCACTGGTGGATATGTTTGCTGTGGTCCTTTCATTTTCCTGGTGGCTTTCCATTGTGAATAATCCGTCGCTACCGTTCCGTCTAGGTGGCCATCACGTACATGGGCCACCTACTCACTACAAATACTAATTCACACTCGAATAGCAGTGATAGCACTTGGACTTTCAGATATGAATTGGCGTTTTCGTTGCAACATCCAAAGGAGCTGGTTGTGATTTATCCCATCACCTGCCTTGCCCATTGAGATTCAGAGATTCGCGCACACACCGCTTGACCCCGACAGTTATCCCTCACATCGGCACTTGTGCACCTCTACCAGCACCCGAAGTCGAAAACGGAAGCCTCCCGTTGATAGCGTAGCACTTGTAAACACTTAAGAGGCGCATTGTGTTCGGGATGTATCTGCATTTAAATTGCGGTTACACGACCCGTTGTCGTGACAAATACATCCCGGATTGCATCTTTGGAGTCCGCGCGCTCCGTCTCAGGGTTAAAGGTTTGGGGCGTGTTTAGCGTAGGTAGGTAGGTAGGTAGGTGCACCAGCGCCGCCACAGCGCGTCGTGGGGCCTCCGATGCCTCCTAGAGCCTGCTTGCTGCCCACACGCCTCCGGGACCTTTTTGTTTACATAATAACTACATCTATATGCATGTGCCCACCGTGATCTTTCTACGACCATAATTTGGTTCCGAATGGATTAGGGACGTATATCTCGGGGCATTATCACACCACTCCGCGGGATAGTGAGGAGAGAACCGAGATTATACAAATTCGAATTTACGTTTATGTGTGCACCGACTTAGACTAGACTGCACCCGAAAAATTGATCGGCTTATGGGGGGCGGCTTAATGTTCCTGGTGTTGCTGCTGGGTGCTACTAGTTTTTGGTCCGTCATCACTAATTATCATCTAACTATAATATTGAACCGGTCTATACATCAGACAGATCTGATGTTACTTGTACGTGAAGGCTTTATAGTCCTACTACTATAAAAGAAAAATATTAACGCCTTGAACGATGCTTGATAAGTACTAAATTAAATATTTACTAATGAAATTCTCTTGCACAGGCGTTTGCCCACCTTCAAAAGAGTCAGTATGGTTGAATAGTAAGTATTCAATTATAATTAGCCGAGCGACATCACAAACTTAATGGGGTTTCCTTCTTTGAACTACCTACCCTTTAATCATTTTTAATGGCACAAATGCCGCAAATAAATGATTCAACATATTATCTGCCCACTAGAAATAACTGGACTTATCCGCTGATCTAATCCATAATGTTCAACACTGAAGTAATTCCATTTTTACATTATTATAAATGTTCTGAGTACTTTTAAACTATTATTGAAAACCGGTCAGCTCCTGCGTCAATTTGTTCGATACAATTTTTGATTGTATCTCGAAAAAAGTGCAATAAAGCTGTTGATTACGCCCATTCGACCAGCCCATAACCATTTTTCAACAAAAATGCCACACAGACATTCAATTTCATTTTTATGACTGCCGGGTATTGCGCGATAATGCAACTTGAATAAAATGCAATAACCATGCATCGACCCCCTTCGCGTTTTCATGCAGGGTCGCACAATATACATACATGACGTGAAACATGCACCCTCCCCTTGTGCAGCGCGCACACAGCCTTCTAGATCAATTTGGAGCGATATATAATGGTATTAAATGAATTATTATGATGTATGTATTTTATTTTGCTCACGCACCGTCGGCCAAGTTTTATAATCGGCGACAGAGGCTGGAATTGCGGTCGCACATGCAATTACGAGCCGTAAATCAGCCGGCACAAATGGAGTTATATTAAGACTTTTATTGGTCACCCCGATAAAAAGAAAGTTTTTAGTGTGGTACGTGTCACACACACATACACTCACATATTTAATTAAAACCCCCACCGTCCACCCATATCGGCGGTGGTGGCGGCGGCGGGAGAGAGAGCAGGCCACCATACCGAACCGTGAAATTCCCTCTTTTATGATTGTACGACGACGGAAATTAAATTCGGAATTTTTGAAATTTATCGACGGCCGTAAAATAAATCACGGCTCGAAATTATGATTGGGACACATAGCCACATATCAAGGTTTTTACGAGCATTGTTTCAACATGATACAATTTGTTATTATTGCGTAAAACGATGCGGCCGCGATGGTCACGGCGCAAATTAGTTGGATAAATGGGATGGTCATATTCGAGAAAAAAAGTCTCTCGCATGTGTTTAATCGCATTTTAGGTCATGTGGCTGGTAGCACTTGAATCTTGATTGCCCTAAGTCATCCCCCAGTCTCTTTGCAAATCAGTTTCTGGTAACAAACTATATTTTTTTTGCTTTTTTTTGCCATTCTGGTTAGGACCTAATTTCAATATGTCACTGACGAGGGCTAACAAGTCCGAAACACGAACATTCGCTAAAATGGAGTATTCTTCCAACGGAATAGTGAAAGCCAATTGACATTTTGCCCATTCGGCTTCTGGTTGACGTATCGCTTCGGCGCATCAGCGTAATCAATGTAAGCTAAAGAACTTTTTTTCAAGGTTCAAAACAAGTGCCTGCGGATAAAAAAGCAAAAAAGCTATATTTCATGAGCCCCTTAATATTGACAGAATTTGATTTTCATGCAAAAAAAGTGAACTCCATTGGTCTAAAGGCAGCCGAAATTATATTCTACACTTTCTTGAATGGATCAATGCAGCCAATTTCAAGAACTCTTCCAATTCAAATAAATTCGTCATAACTCGACTTCTGGTGAACGAAATGACGGCATCGTAATTTGCTAACTCAGCCCATTAAAAATTGCAACAAAACTCAATTGAGTGCGAATCGTGAAGGTTCAATAATCGTAAATGTTCAATAATCAATAATATTTATATCGACCTCCTCATATTTTCCACAGTTTCAAACCAATAATATTTTTACAAGAAGAAATGAGCTCGCAGACTTCGATTATGTCAGAAATGATACCTCACAGTCCTCACACATGCCCTTCACAGACCAACATTTGTTAGTTTAGAAAGCCCCCTCCATCGCACAACTGACAGCCCTACCTTGCCTTCCGGACAGGCGCAACATTCTGACAGTGGCGGCATCGTGATCTGCCAATGGGGCCTTGCAATTGAAAAACTCAACGTGAGGTCGCCACTACTGTAGGGGGCGCCTACTTCGATGAAGCGGCCGTAACCACGGGAAAAACATGGGAGTTTGAGTAGTTTGACCAGTAACTGACAGTGACTGAGAGACGTCAAGCAAGAAACGGAGGTTATCCAAATTTCAAATCAAGACATAAAATGACGGACGTCGGTCGCTGAAGCGTCAACGCCGTCAAAATTGTCGAATTTGCCCCCAACGGTCGTGGCGCCCTCGGTGTGTGAAAGTGGCAGTGCAAGACCCCATTCTATTATTCAGAAGGGAATCAAGCATGATCCGATAGCAGTGTTTAGTGCGTGCAGAAGTAAATACTCATGTCGCCCTTGTACCCCCTCGGACCTCGGACCAGCAGAGGATAATCGAAAAGAACAAAGGGCCAAATTATCCATTTTAATTTCAAGAGCAATTGTGCCGAAGTTATTGTTGGTATCACAAAATGCAGGATTGTTTTGCGTAACGCCATTGCCACTACAAACGAGTGATCTAATAAATTTCTCCTCAAGTCGCCTGTGATTCCTAAAAATCTGGCGGAAAAACGTGGCTCTATCAAGGAGACCGAGGCCTACTTTGAGGAGAAATTTATTTGATCACTCTATATTTCTGCAAGCACATTGGCACATTGGTTGAAAAGTAGCCAGGGAATTTGTTCCACTGACACCGGACAAGTGGAAAGGGAATTGTTTACATGTGGATTTTCCGTTGTTTTAGGCAGATGTCAGGTTTTCCCTTGGCGAGTTTAGTAATTTTATGCATGTCATGTTTATGCATTAAGAGGCATAAGCAACTGACTGTGTAAGAGTAACATGAATTCGAAAATATGTTTGTTTTTCGCGTGTTTTGAAATTTCTGCCCCGACTTGTAGGGTTCTATTGTGAACGAAACGCATGTCAGTGGGTAGTGTCTGGTCAGTGAAGAGTTGTTAGGGGAAATCGATACACCATTATTTTGTTTATTAAGATGTATTTCTACTTTTGTTCAAGGTAACTACTAAAAATACTGGAAACATTGATGAAGTACCACAATTTTGAAAATGAAAGCGACGATGTGTGTTATGAAAACCAGAACCGTGAAGAAGGATCTGCCGTGGAAAACACTGTATAGTGGAAAGAAAAGAAGAACCGTGTATTTGTGTTATCTAGGAGCCTTTTTAAATATGTGTAAGAAAAACTGAGATGAAATAAAAGAATGTGCAAAATGTTGAATTTGACAAATGCATTTCGATTGTCCATCTTGACTAAGTACTCATTTGTTTAAAATCTCAATGGAATCTGGTGAGAAATACAAAAGTTCATTATGGCGGCACTGGAAATGTCAAAATGCTGAATTTAACAGATGCATCTCGATTGTCTTCTTATCTCGCGATTTCAAAAATCTAGACGCCCTCTGGCGGCTAAAATCGCGAAGTGAGTTCGTGAGTTTTTACGACATCTCAGTTCTGTCGCTTCTGTCAAATAACCAGTGACGATCGCACGAATTGTAAGGATTCTTGTATAGGTGATCGAGTTACTCAAAAAAATGAACTTTTTCTGAATAACGATCAATTATTATTATTAAATCAAATACCACAAATAATACAACCGTTATACAACGCACGATGACAGGTGACAGAAAAACTTACAATCCTCCATCTTGTTTACAGCGCCCCCATCGGTAGTTAAAGTCGCAAATAGGTTTGAAATCTCAATCAGATCGGTCAAAAAATGGAAAAGTTCAATAGGCACTCTGGGGATTTGCTACAGCGCCAAAAGTTACGATTTTTTTGTACACTTGCTGCAGGGAGTTATCTGTTTCCATAACAACAATGCCATTTGAATAATAATATCACCTGCAAATGTCAACTTCAACAATTAATAAATCTCAATATTGACAATTTTCCTCACACGTATGTTCGTGACGTGACTGCCACATGAGTCTGTTGAAACGGGCGGGATGTTCAAAATGTGCAGAGCGCCTATATGACGGTCTCTTGAAACGTCGAAAATTAAAGTTTGACAGACGACAGTTCAGTTTTTTTGACAGTTTCAAGGTATAGGTTGAAAATTCCAATTGGATCAGTTGAAAAATGCAAAAGTTTAATATGGCGATCTTCTGGGACGTCAAAAATCAAAATCTGACCAATGCATCTCGATTGCCTAACCAAAGCAAGTACATAGAGCTTAAAAATCCCAATCTAATCGGTTGAAAAATGCAAAAGTTCAATATGGCGGCTTTTTGAAACGTCAAAATGTCAAATTTGACAGATGCATCTCGATTGTCTATACCAAAGCAAGTACAGGTTGAAAATTCCAATCTGATCGGTTGAAAAATCCAAAAATTTGATTTGGCGGCCATTTGAAACGTCAAAAATCGAAATTTGACAAATGCATCTAGATTGCCTACCCAAAGCAGCTATAAGTTGAAAATCCTAATCCGATCTGTTGGAAAATGCAAAAGTTCAATATGGCGGCCTTGAAACTATCAAAATGTCAAATTTAACTGTTTGATATTCATCAAATAGGGAGAATCTCATGTCGATACATTAAAAAATGCAAAAGTAGATGGCGGCCGTCTTATATGTGTATATGTCAAAAACAAATCAATTAATTTCGGCCTCGGAAACGTCAAAATGTCAAATTCAACTGATGGAAATGAGTTTCGGTCACAAGTAGATATATGTGTATTTGAAATTGCACGTCAATTGGATAATAAATACCAACAAAATGGTGCTCCTGTCAGCTGTCAAAAAATTTCACTCAATTCCGCCCCCCGAAACGTCAAAATTTCAAATCTGACTGTTGAAAATCGATAGTCGGAAGAGACGGACATGTAAAGAAATTCCCAAGTCGCTTTGCTGGAAATTGAAAACAAAATGGTGAACGCTCATAAAAAACGAATAATCACCTATTCAGCTCCGAATTATTATTAAAAATCCCACGAATTGTATCGGGTCACCTCTGGATCTGCTTTGCATGACGCGATTGGCGCGAAAGGTCTGGCTTGCACGAGAAAGGTCGATTATAAACGAATCGTGTCTGGGCCACTTTTCAAACGAATTTTCAATAGATTTGATTATAGGTGAAGACGAAAGAAAACCGAAGCTTGATTGTAGACGCTTTCCTCTATATTATGGTGAAACTTGTAATTTTTCCGAATCTTTCATTTCCAACCAAAGATGAAGTTTGCTGCCGATTCATAACCATTCCACTTGGCGGCAACTTCACACCAACGCGGCCAATGCCAAAGGCCACATTTGACATTTGCATTGTTTACATCGAACCGGCAGGAATGACGCCGTATTTCCATCCAAAATTAGTAAAAATAGGCAATCGAAACGCTGAAAAGGTTTGCAGACGGAAAGGTGAACCGTTTGTTGTGGTACAGCCAAAAGCCTGCGGCAGATCATCCTGGAATTCCCATCAAACAACTCGCGTCAAAAAAGGTGTGCACTCGCCAGGGAATTTGCTTCTGAAGAACGAAAGAGGCCACTTTTTGCAAATGTGAACTGCTAAAATCTGGCCCCAGTGTAAATTTATTGTGAGTACCTCTTATATCCATTTCGCTTCCTTAGTTTCCCTGTGTTGATCAAATTACTCCTCCACTACCAGAGCCGGCCTGGAAATTTTGATCCATATCTCGTTTAATTTCAAGGGGACCTTGTGTTTGAGTTGCCTGGCAAACGGCCAAGGGTCTACTGGACCACTACGGTCACATTTCGTACCCTGAGAAGATCACTGTTATTCCAAAAACACTGTTCAAATGCCGAGGTGTTGTGTGTGTTGCTTTTCGAAATCGAGAGCGTCAATAATGGACGTTCCTGTCAGATTTGGCCGGGTCGTGCACCGATTTCAACATTTCTCGGCAAAATTTCAAGAGTGTCTGCGCACCGGACGACACGCGGCCCCCGAAACCCCCTGGTCGGCATTTCACACCAAATTTCTCGAAATTCTGCCCGAAAAGCCAAATTTTCGCCGCAAACCTGCCAAGAGGTCTGGAACAAATCATTTGAAATGTCAATTCCCTGGAAAAAAATTGGGATAAATTATGGATTTTTGAAAAACCCCTCAAATTCAGCTGAAATTTTGGAAACTTCAAATCGTCAACTTGCAATGCGGTTCGTTCGCGAAAATTTAAAACAAAATACCCCGCCAAAATCCGACGTCTGGTTTTCACAAATTTCAACCAGCCGTCGTTTGGTTATCTCAGCGGTTAGTTTAGGGTGACGGTTTTCAACTACCAAGAGCAACATGGTCCAGGCTGAATACAATCAGAACAAGCTGTGGAAAGTGCACCAGCTGGTCGGTGGTTAACAATGCGCATGTACAAAACAACTTTCGGGATGCCAACCTAGTTACATTTCTTGTCTAGGATTTTTCGCACTAACTGATGAAATTCTCACAGTTGTTCCTCTATTTGGAAAGAATTGACACACCGACCTCGACACCGACACACCCACATGTTCCAAGGTTTTTATGATATTTTTTCCCAGATGTAGTACAAAGCTACAACTTCGTCCATATAGGCTTCAAAATTACTTTGGATCAAGTAATCTTGCTCTTCAGAGAAAGCTTCGAATTTTTTCCCATCAACCAGTGAAGTTTCGAAAACTTCAGTCCCAGCTGTTTTCTCTTCAAGAAAATATGACGTTTCCAGTTGTGACGTCGGTCAAGGTACATTCCCAGGTATTTGGCGCCTTCTGATCGTCAAGTTTCGGTACGGAGTGTGAAGGTTACATGTTGGGACTTAGCTTCATTAGCTTCCATTCTCCATCGCTTCAACCATCCTTGAAGACTGTCGAGGGCTTCCTGTGTCTTCTCTGAAACGAGCGCTGGGACTTCACTTGTTGCAAGAATCGATGTATCGTTGGCAAAGGTGGTGATGGTAGTGTTCGGCGTGGTTGGAATGCCCGCGGTGAAAATGAGATACAGAGCCGGTCCCAAGACACTGCCCTGTAGTACCCCAGCCCTGATTGGGTACAGTCCGGTGACTTCTTCTTGATACTTCACCATGAAGTATCTGTCCGACACAGATAGGATTTTAGCACTTGATAGAACGTCGCAGGAAGTCACTTTCTAAAATTGTAGAGCAGTCCTGGGTGCCACACCTTGTCATAGGCTTGTGTTATATTAAGAAAAGCAGCTGAACTATACTTCTTTTCCTCGAAAGTTCTATGCAGGATTTGAACTACCCGGTGTACTTGTTCTATAGTAGCATGGTTTTCGCGGAATCCGAACTGATGGTCTGGTACAATGTTGTGTGCTTCAAGTTGCTGCTTCAGCCTTCCAAATAACAGTTTCTCAAATAATTTGGATAAAATGGGCAGTAGACTTATGGGTCGATACGACGTTGTTTCTTCCGCAGGTTTTCCAGGTTTCAAGACCATTATTATTTGGGCCACCCTCCACTGGGATGAATGTTGGCTTGAGGTGCTCTCTTCAGTTTAGCAGTTGCTTTCCACAGCGAATAGTCCGTGGCCTTCGTTGGGGTAAGGCTTTCTAGATATTCCTGGATCCCTCGGTTTCTTCGTTGTGGAGGAATTCTTTGATCTCTTGTAGCTTTGTTTAGTATTGCGTTGTCATGTCTATGTCTGGTTATCATCCACCTTTTTCGAAGCTTTCGCTTCTCACCAATTGCATTCTTCACTGTCTGGGAGCAATGTTGTTGCTTGACAGACGATTCCAGCTCAGTAGTAGAATTATTCCAGCGTATAAATGAAAAAGTCAACGAAAACTTCACGGTTGGAGTAGATCCTTTTGGTGGACAGCCCATTACGATTTGGGGAGGCATCGCACAAGGGCGAGGGAGCCAATTGATGTTTTTTCGCGAAAATTCAAACGCGATACGTGCGATACGTTACTCTGAAAGGGGGAGCCTGTGATACTGCCTCTAGCGAACGAAATCGGTAAAAAGTTTTTATTCATGGACGATAATGCTCGGCCGCACCGAGCCGCGGAGGTAAACGAGCTTTGAGAAGAACAATGTCAGGCGCATAATATGACCGGCCATGTCACCTGATATTAACCCAATTGAGCACGTATGGGATTTGCTGCAAACCGTTGTCAGACAGGGAGCCTATAGAGCAAATGTCGTGCAGAAATTGATTGAATTCATACAATACAATACAATAAAATACAATACAATACAATACAATACATTCACCCATACAGGAAGAATGGGTGGCTCTTCCACAGCAGTTGATTGATAAATGTCAAAGAATGGAGTAATTCAACAGTGAAAGAGTTTTTGAAAGCGGTCATCCAAAAATCATAGGCTTCCAAAGTTGGTGACTTTTTTTGGTGCCCCACGACGAAGTAGTCATATCCAGGAGAACGACAGAACAAAATTTCTTTTCTTCAAAGAGTACCCACTGGACTTGTTCCACGGTCTAATGTTTTTCTGGAAGCCGAATTCGTGATTACTCCTAGGTACCAGGTTACCGTCCAGAATGAGAGGTTGTAATCTTTACAGAAAGACCCATTCAAACATTTTGAGAGGATTGACAGATGAGACTGGTGGGTCTGTATGGCGAGACCTTAGAAGACTCCTCGAGAGACTCCTGGTTTCAAAATGCTAGATGTCTGTTATACTGTGATAAGGTCGTACCCAGGTTCGAGATTAGTTCGACTCATGCGTTTGACCTCATTTATAATCTCGTTTATAATATCGTATAGTGCAAGCGGTACACACCTAAAAACACATCGATACTGCATTTTGGAGTGCAGTAACGAGAATTTGCATGGGCGTACTTTATACCAAGACAAGCGATTTGACCCGCAGCACTCGATATTTTGTCCCTTAGGGGGCCAATGGGGGCCCTCCAAATTTTCAAGATGCAAAAACTTTCACATGACGATCATTGAGTATCGTCATGTATGTCATAAGTGAAGCTTACGGGTCTATTGAAAATATTTTCATCAATTGTCGTTGTGTCCAATTCATTCTTCACACTTGAAAAAAAATTTCTTTGGCAGAGGTCAAAAAAACTGTTTTTATTTTTTCTTCTATGCAAGGAGACGATAAATTCATATGTTTAGTTGCGTTCCCAACTCAATCGCATTCCCTGAACCTAATTATAAAGAAATTTTTCTTGTAATGGTATTTTTCAAAGAAGTGGTGACCTCTTCAGTACCTCTTTTCCAAGAGCATTTCTTTCTATGTCCCCACTGGATATAACTCGTAATTTTTGCAGGAATGGAGACCTCGAACTCTTTTCTTGGTGGTTGCGAAGCAACATGACTCTAAAACGCCCAAGGGAGCCCAAAAAAAATATTTTTTTGCTGGGCCGTCCAACTTACGATATTTTGATTTTATAGTAGGAGAGACGCGGATCAGTATTCAATCCAGGCTGCAGGCACAGGCGATTTGGTTTCAACAGAAAATATTCTTCCATGACGTGTTTTATTGCAGTACAACAAAACGAGAGTCGTTAGGTGTAAGTAGGTATATTTTCCGGTAGAGCTTATTCGCCTAGACTAGATCTTATTTATTTGCGCATCTCCCCTACTACAAAATCAACATGCCAAAAATTTGACGGCCCAGCAGAAAAAAAAGTTTTAGGGCTCTCTTGTATGTTTTGAAGCCATGTTGCATGGAAATTACTAAGAAAAGAGTTCAAGCTTCTCATATCAGCGAAAATTGACAGTCTTATCCACTAGGAACATTGAAAAAAATGCTGTTGAAAAAAGTGTACTGAAGAGGTCACCTCTTCTTGAGAAAATGATATTGCGAAAACATTGCCTTCATATTTGGGCTTACGGAACGCGATTTAGTTGGGAACGCAACAATACATATGAATTTATCGTTTCCTTGCACAGCAGAAAAAATAAAAACAGTTTTTTTGACCTCTGCGAAAGAATTTTTTTTTCAAATGTGAAGAATGAATCGGACACGACGACATTTGATGAAAACATTTTCAATAGACCCGTAAGCTTCACTTATGACATACATGACGATACTCAATGATCATTTTGTGAAAGTTCTTGCATCTTGAAAATTTGGAGGGCCCCCATTGGCCCCCTAAGGGACAAAATATCGAGTGCTGCGGGTCAAATCGCTTGTCTTGGTATAAAGTACGCTCATGCAAAATCTCGTTACTGCACTCCAAAATGCGGTATGCTTTTGCGTACCGCTCCCACTAGTATGATCAAAAACTTTCCTCCTTTAGGCAGGCTGTGGTCTTGCCAAAATCAGCCTCGTTTGCCTGCCAATGACCAGACCACAGCCTGCCTAGAGGAAGAAAGATTTTGATCATACGGTATAAATAGGTGAAGACGTTTGGGCTTCATGGGTGGAAAAATTAGATGTAGAGAATCGAGAAACGAGAATCGAGAATTTCATGTTCCTCTTAAAGTGCAATTTGTGGAAGGGTTGTGTCTGAAATACATTGTATGGATGTTGCGCAAATAACTCCAAATAACAATAAAGGTGAGACTTGTTCTGTTGGTCTCTTCGTTCGTTTTGTAGCCCTCCGTGTTGAGTGCTTACCAACTTCAGATGATGACAAGTTGGCAACACAATCAATATTCTTTTTCAAATGATTTCTCAATGTAGCAGACGATATGATCGACAAACTTTTCGAACTGTAATAGCGTCTTGGGCTGCGACGCAAGCCCCAACCCAAGCTGCATCTAGAGTGGTTTGAGTGAGATGTTCGACCACCCAGTTTCAAGCTTAGTTTGGAGGAAGATTTTGCCGTTCAAAAGTTTCCTAAAATGTCCCCAGTCGGTTTTCTGTTGCTGGGGGGCGGGAACGTTCTGAGACGTTACTTGAAGCCTGTTTCTGAGGGGAAGGGGCTCATCCGTCAAGTTCGGGATGAGGTCTTCTTAGTACTTATCTCAAAACTGCGCGATTTTCTATGCTCTCAAGAAAGTAAACAATCGGAGCTGTATTAAAGGTGTACACAATGTCGAAGTCGAAGCGGAGACGAAAGTGAAAATGGAACGTTGTCTTTGATGACCTGCATTCAAGATCGGGACAAAGCTGTGTGACCCCGCGAGCCTGCCCTCACGCACCATGCATTCCCACAGCATCTTCAGCAGAAAAATGTAGTCAAAACACGCAATTTTGGTTAATTTCCCGTTGCCAAGTTGAAAGGAAGCCGACATTTAGCCTTGAAACTTGCCAAGAACACCTTATTACATCTTTAACAGAAATAAATACAAGACAACTTCTGATCATTACTCCTAATAGTCTATTATCTTCGAGATTATCTTGCAGGTTCGAAATTGTTGCGTGCTGGATGCCATCAACCCATGAACGACCCATCAGTTTGCAGATTTTTCCACAAGCGCAGCACTCATGATTTATCACATAACAAGACCGTCGGACCATCTCCTTCGCTGCTAGAAATGCCTCTTAGTAGATGGGGGAGAGAATGAAGAGAAACAACGGCGCCATGCACTTGGACCGTTGCTATTAAGTGCCGTCTAGGCGTCGCCGCCAAATTGTAGTGATTTGTGGCGGCCGCATACTACACTAGGAATAGTTGCGGCCATGGTGGTGGTGCTAATGGTATACTTACGATAAATACATATTTGGGCCTTCTCCAGGCTTGCACGTCAATTATTATACGATTTTAAATTACATGTAATCACGTTAACGGCCGCCGCAAATTAGGAGGTACGGGACTTCCTCAAACGCACAAATCAATCGTTAGCAGACAGGCCGCGGGCGGAACTCCGATGATGAGCATATCCGACGGTTGTAACTTGTTGTTACCACGGCGCGGTTTCCATTTTTTGTTAAAGGTAGAAACTCGAAAAAAGCTCTCCCGAGTCTAATTACAGACAATTTATTATCGCTTATCGACAGGATATTGAAATGTTTATTGCTCGCACAAAAACAAATTGCCAACGATATGTTTTCATTTTGTTCATTTTTCAAAATCCTTCTCGGATAGCATCAGGCAAAAAATCATAGAGGTATACTTACAACAAGGACGTCAAATTAACGGGCGCTAATAAATTCATCTCGGAGAAAGTAATTAATTGCACATCATAATTCAAATGAAACTTTAGAATACAAGTGCTGTCTTTGATTTATTAGTGCCATAAATAACATGCAAATGAACACGATAACCTCCTATTCTTTTCTATAATTTAATACACAGTGTGCTTTGGAAAATTTCATGGCAATTTACTGCAGCGGAAGTGAAAGAGAGAAGCTAAATCTGTTCTTGAATCTGTTGCGATTTTTCTGATTACCTAAAGTTGTGTAGAATCTTAATGAAAATTAGGTAGACCCGTGGGCTACGCCCCACGCTCTTTCAGTAGCATTTTTCTTCAACAGGTAAAGCAGGTTGGTATCTTTCAAACGGCAGGTTGTTTTGGACCTGTATTACCACAAAAGACAGTTTTTTTAGTTTCAGGGTCATTTTTTAACTTGGATTTGTTGTTATGGACTTGACTGTTGCAACAATTGTCTTCATAGTGAGAAATCCAATTTGAAACGTCAGGTGAATATAGTGAACAGTACATATAGTATAGTTTGTATAAAATAATACCGAGTTACAACACACGATTTCTCAAAAAATCTGGTTATAATTATGAGAAAAAATTATGAAGTTTTAAATATTTCAAGGATTTTATTTTCAAACATATTTCAAGAGCTTTTCATCTTGATAGAGACTGAATGGAGCATATGTTTCTTCAAGTTCTTGCAACTCCATCTTTGTTGGTTCATGCAATATAAACTTTCAATTATTATTCCCTCTGTATAGTACGGGGTGTTTATAAGAGACTGTGATCGCGGCAGGCTTGGGTCAGGCTGAAAAACGTAGTAACAGGCGCAATTGTAGTGATCGAGAGCGGATTCCAAAGGCGATGCGATCACAGACGTTTATAAACACCCGGTATAAACGGTGCCAGCCATAGTTGCGCGGCGGTGGCTACCGATTGAATTTACTTTTCGACATCACTTTTCTTATTTCTCCCAGATTGCATCATGATAACTTGAAACAAATCAGTGTTCAGAATTTTCAGGACTTTATTCTCAAGATATTTCAGGACGTTTTGAAGATAACTGAAAATAGTTCACTGCACCTCAATAGGGATTCACTCAAGCATGTTTGTACAAAGTTTAAAAGAAGCTGTAAAATCAGGTTTTATGGAGACATTAGACATGGGCCGTTTTATGTGGTGTTGTTGTGGAGAGCTCAGGAGGAGCTCGCCGGCGCTGTGACTTGTGACTGCACAGCGGGGGATCCCATATGGAATTAAAATTCAGAACCAAACACACGTCTAACCGCCCACAAGTAAACCAAATAAATGGTCAACTAACAGTGAGCTTATAATTCAACAAAACTCACCTGACTGACTTAGTTGCACACCGAGAAAACAGATTATTCAACAATGAAAATCAATTTATTCAAAAATATTATTTATTCCAAATAAAGGGTTTCACTTCTTTTGTCAATATCTCAGGAGATGGTGGAGCATCAAAAAATGAGTATTTTTGCCAAAAGAAAAACAAGATGTAAAATTTGAAAAAATTAATAAAAAATGAAATATTTCACAAGTATGTCAAGAGTGGATATAACCAGCTTGTAGGTAAGCATCAATCAACTTTGTGCACCAAATTTGTTCAAAATCCAGTGTCTGAATCTGGAGTTATAACAAAGGAAGCTTCTACTCCGTTATAATGCGTCTCCGATATTTCCTTTTTTTTTTTTCGAGAAAGCTCACTTATTTTTTGATGCTCTATCACCTTCTAAAATATTTACAAAAAAAAGTATAACACCCTGTACAATATCAGCTGAAAAGTAATGAGCTCAAGTATTATTGGAGAAACCAAATCGTTCACCATTAGAAAATTATTTCATTGATGTCATTTATTCAAGATGAAGCAATTATAGCTCTATTACTACGAAGGCGCAGAGCGGACATCAGAGTTTTTTTTATAATTTTGGAAAAAACTCGAAATTCTGAGATTGAAGTCAGAATTATGAGTTTAAAGTCGGAATTCTAAGTTAGAAGTCGAAATTCTGAGGTTAAAGACGAAATTCTGAGATTAAAGTCAGAATTCATAGATTATTGTCGGAATTCTGAGTTCGAAAGTCAGAATTCTGAGATTAAAGTCGAAATTCTGAGTTTAAAAGTGAGAATTCAGGATGAAAATTATTTCATTGATGTCATTCACTCAAGATAAAGCAATTATAGCTCTATTACTACGAAGGCGCAGAGCGGACATCAGAGTTTTTTTATAATTTCGGAAAAAACTCGAAATTTTGAGATTAAAGTCAGAATTCTGAGATTATTGTCGGAATTCGGACTTTCAAACTCAAAACTCCGACTTTAATCTCAGAATTCTGACTTAAATTTCAAAATTTCGAGTTTTTTTTTCCGAAGTTATAAAAAAAAACGAGAAAAAAACTCTGATGTATGCTCTGCGCCTTCGTACTATTACTGAAGGGCCAGGTTCAAATTTATTCGTGTCAAACATACAATTATTTATATAGGCTCAGGCAGATAAACTGCTCACAAATTGAAGTGGATATTTTTAAAAAATGGTTTTTCTAAAATCGCCAGAAAATTCTTGAAAATCATTCGATTGTGAAACCGTTTGCACTGTTTTGAAGAAAAATGTCAATTTTTTCAAGATCTACTGAAGTCCTTCACAAAAATCCCATGAATATGTCTAATACAGGGTGATGAAAAAAGTCGTTCAGTTTTGTTCTTTTTTAATCTCATGCAGGAGATTGTTTATCCACCCTGTACACCTATACTTGTTAGGATCTTATAGTCTGTAGCTTATGTAACTCGTTAGTTTTTATTTTTCCGCTTTCCGCTGCGTACTTACCGAAATATAGCCTTTTTACTTTCCACAGTCATTTTGACAAAGAATAAATCCGGGGGCTACTGGATTTTTTGGTACTTACAAAACAATGCCACTTGGTACTTTTAAAACGATTTTTTGAGCAGATTTCGAATGGAAGACTACATAAAAATATACAGGGTGTCGCATGAACGAAGAAATTTGTTTCTGACACCTTATTACAGGTTGCAGAAAATTTCACTTTTTCAATTTTACAATTTTATGTCTAACAAGAAGAGATCGTCCATTACTGGAATTATTCTCGGGCGACCTTCTCCATGTGTGATTCGGGCACTGCCAGTGGCAAGGAGTCGTCTCTTTGCCCACCGATGACACTTTGTGATACGTTCACCAAATTGACAATTTCTCTTTGCCTTGTACCATTCCGCAAGATATTTGCCACGATATCGAACTTATCTGGAGTTGATCTTTGCAACGGCATTTTGCTACTGATTATTTCGAAATAAAATGAATCTTATAAATGATTTTTTTTGCGACACCCTGTATACATCAAATGGTTGAGAGGCCATATCTTCGTTAATTTTGAAATCTGCGCAAAAAATCGTTCTAAAAGTAAAAGTGGCATTGCTTAGTACAAAAAAAATCCAGTAGCGCCCGGATTTAGTAGATTCATCGATAAAACGACTTTGGAAAGTGAAAAGGCTATATTTCGGCAAGTACGCAACGGAAAGCAAAAAACTAAAAACTGACGAGCTACATAAGCTGCAGACTATAAGATCCAAGTAAATATAGGTGTACAGGGTGGATGAACAATCTCCTGCACAAGAGTAAAAAAGAACAAAACTGAACGACTTTTTTCATCACCCTGTATTAGACATATCCATGTGATTTTTGTGGAGGACTTCAGCAGTTCTTGAAAATATTGACATTTTTCTTCAAAGCAGTGCAAGCGGTTTCACAATCGAGTAATTTTCAAGAATTTTGTGGCGATTTCAAAAAAAACCTTTTTTTAAAAATATCCACTTCAATTTGTGAGCAGTTTATATGATCTTTCTATTTTGCGACTAAAAGAAAGTCATTTCGATATGCAAATGACGTCATTCGCGTATCGAAAGAGACTCCATTTCGATACGGATTTTTTTAATCCCAAATGTTGGCTATGTCAGCGGGCATGACATCGAGATGACAGCACTCCGTGTCAGAAGAGACCTGGAAAGAGACAGCTTATGATAAACTGTGCTTTCACCATCAAAAGCAATTCCCAACAATTTTGTTAGCAGAGGCTCATATTTTACATTTTACTTTCCCGACCCGCCACCCAACCAGAGAGGGAAGTATTGTGAACGCGCTAAAAAAAAATTTCGAGATGAAGACGGATATATCCATTTTGAGGTCCCTCAATACGAAAGAACATTTTTGGGGTGATGTCTGTCTGTGTGTCTGTCTGTAATCTGCTACGATTACAGCCGCAACGTTGATCCGATCGACTTGAAATTCGGTATACAGACATATATGCCGATCACGTTTTAAATTCAGTAGAAATTAAAACATGGTTGGCCATGTTCCCTAGGGTGTAACTGACTCTGACAGACCAAGTCCCGTGAAAACGGGCTTTTTGTGGCAAAGTCCAATGAGGTTAGAAAATTTTGACATGAAATGCCAATTCTGGCGTCTCCTTGCATCATATTTCGCTACAGTGTTGCCTTGGCTGTTATGACTGTTATCTTGTCAGAATGGCAGGTAAGTGACAGAGTGCCGAGCCGTTCTAGGTTTTAGGCACTAGGCCTTCATTTCTGACCATACATTAGAACAGTTTTCTCAACCTAGTATATGATATGATGGTATATTATGATTCACTATTTTATTCAAAAAAAACTGTTCACCAGTCGCCCATTTAAACTGGAGAAAGTCTATCAAAATCAAGACGTCTTGAGCGTTCATATACAATCTTGCAACAGCGGTGTACTCGATTGACAATACGAATTCAAGGTCATCTGGGGAAATATTGATCCAACATTACAAATTTGAGCATCCCCAAATATCGCAGAATTGCCAACTTGGCGTGCAAAAATTATCGTTCGTGCTGAATTTAAAAGCTGATCGGCATATAGTTTTGCTGCCGGATGAGCTCATTAGTTTTTGGCAGTCATCTATCTGACGGAAATGTCACTATCAAAAATGACAGAAGTTATACATCACGGAATTTGACTTGCAATATGTCATCTGAAAGCCCTTAAAAAACTATATTTAAAGCTGTTCAAAACTTTGGCCATCTGTCAAATATTAAAAAATGTCAAAGTTCAAAACTTTACCATTTAATTATTCAAAATCTGTCCGATGGATTGGAAACAAATTTGGCAAGAAACAACACAATAAAAGAGTCAAATTAAGTCTGCAGTTGCAGTTTTCCACCATTTTCCTGTCGGATATCACGATTTTTCAAAATATTCCCTAGCCGTCGCCACCCCAGAGGGCCTCTTACCCGGGTTTCCACAAGGACGACTCGTTTTTGATGCAGGACTCCACCCAAGAATGTATTCCTGCTCGGGGATCGAAATTTGCACATTCCGTGAATTTGAAAAAAAAAAAACTAGAAAATATCCTGAATGAGTGAGAATTATACCTATATCGATCACAAGCACGGAGCCAGAAGCAGCTTGTTGAATCACAGCGCCGCGACTTGAAAATCGCATCCGCATATAAGTGCATAAGTATAGATTCCGCATAAAAATAGAGATATCTCCCTTGAGAATGAATCAATCAGGTTGATTTTTTCACGAGAAATTTCTTCATTTCGTTCTGCATCTTTCGTTTGCTGGATGTATGCATGTATCTAGAACAGTTTGCAAGATTCCTCGATGTAGAAGTTCACACTGTAGCGTTAAAAACCGACAAATGTGGAATCGCGGAGCGAAACCTTTTCTTAAAAAAATTATATCTTCTATTGCAATAAAGGAATCGAAATGATTCCTTCACTAAAAATGTATACATCAATTTCCGCATATTTCGTTCGCTGCATGTATCGGTTCGTAACATTCCTCGATGCAGAAGTTCACACCGTAGCGTTGAATACCGACTTTTCAAACATTTCAATTTTTTTGAACTTGAAAATCTTGCAATTATCGGTATCTGACTACTTGTGGAATCGCAGGGCGGAGCCCGCTTCTTGAAAAAATTATATCTTCTTTAGCAATAAAGGAATCAAAATGATTCTTTCACTAAAACTTTCTTCATAACGTTCTGCATGTTTCAATCGCTGCATGTATGCATATGCATGTATCTAGAACGGTTCGCAAATTCCTCGATGTAGAAGTTCACACTGTAGCGTTGAACACCAACTTTTGGAACATATGAAAAAAAAATTCTTGCAATTGCGCGACCGAACCAAATATTTTTTGTGCCTATTCCCATCCACAGACAATAAGCAATGATTTGCAAAAAACCCGATACCGCTACGACTTTTCGTTTAGGAGGAGTTCAACTACAAGATGGACAGACGGACAGACGGACGGACATCAAAGCGCGGCTAATAGCGTATTTCCTACGAAAATGCGCTAAAAAGCAGTGCAAACCTCTACATGCGGTAGACCGGTAGGCCCCACGAAACATTTACTAATTTCAGGTGCAGACATGCTGCGAATGAAAGTTGGAGAAAAGATTGAGCTAATTTTTGGAGGAAAAATTTTCGAAATCGGACCAACGGTTGCCGAGTTTTCCTCTCTGGAAAAACTGCAAACTTTCCAACTTTTTATTCCGTGGACCGATTTCAATTTTTTTTTAAACAAGAGGTAACTGGTTCTTGAACATTTTTCAACAATTTTTTCGGATTTCCAGGAAATTTTCCGGTTAAAAATAATTTTCTCCAAATTATTTCCAATCTTTCTCTGTAATTCCAACTTCCCACCCGAAAAGACGTTTGGAACAAAAATTTACATAGGTTCCTGGCGAGGTTCCTGGATACTAGTCGGGGAAGTTTTGGGGTGACACAACCGATTTTTTTCAATGGCCCAATAGTAAGTTGCAGTTTTTCGCATGGCAAGTTGGGCGCGGACGTCGATACAGGGTGTCCCACGCAGTGGCGTAACTAGAAGTGTCCTATGGGGGGGGGGGGGTCACGACTGAAAAATATGCGAATATGCGAGCAAAACGAATAAAAAAAGCGTCGCATTTGAAATTTTTTTAGGGAATTCGATGGCCAATGGGGGGGGTTTTGACCCTGAAACCCCCCCTCTAGTTACGCCACTGGTCCCACGAAGTAACCGATATGGCTTGAGGTAGATGTACTTTTTCAAGGCAATTTTTCTGACGTTTTTCGTTTCCGATATACAGGGTGATTTATGTGTTCAACCGAAAAGTTTGATTAGCAACGCTTTATTTCACCAATTCAGCTCTGTCCTTAACGTAGGTCAATCGCATTCTTCCGTACCTACATCGACTCAAAATTGCACAAGAGAATGGTACTGCAAAATGTGCGGCTTCCGGTCCCTTTTATGGCACTGTCGCCTACTCATTATTCTGCCATAAGCAGTTTACCGAGCAGTTTACCGAGCAGTTTACCAAAATCTTTTGACGAAAATAAAAGAGTTCGAAAGATCAACCTTTTCTTCCTCTATAAGTCTATAACTTCACTATTTTCCAGCACTCCAAGTACTACTTTACTACATCTGTACATCTCTATTCAACACACCTTCAAAGTGGTCAGACCGAGTGTCGTGTCCTAGGAGGATAGAATATTAGGGAGGGAAGGTTAGCCAGCTTGTAGACGGACAAAGCTGTCGCCGGGAGACGAAAGGGGATTGCATGAAGTACGCCCAGTAACCGTATCAAGTCATCAGTGCAACTTGACATTTGTGATTGCGATTTGATGGAAATGACATTTGTAAATAAACATAATTTGAGGTTATGAAATGTGACTGCTGTCCAGTGCTGTGCTTCTTCGAATTTTTGGCTGTTATTCTACCCAAAAGACCGACAGGATCAGTTTTAGAAGACGTGTTGAAAGACATGCTGCGGCATACAACGTGTAAAAGTGATGATCCCCGCATTGGAGGCATTGAAATGGACGTCATTTTGCAAGGTATGTTGATGGGTGTCATGAGGTCGTAATTTTTGAGCTTGTGAAACATTTTTCATTCCCTATAGACCATGTCATATCCTACGGGATGCAGGGAGCAGGGATTGCAGGAAGTTACTATGCGCCAACTCAATAATCACGCATCGATGCAGATATTGGCCAACACACTTCAAAAGAATGACGTCCGTTTCAATGCTTCCAATGCGGGGATCATCACTTTTACACGTCGTATGCCGCAGCATGTCTTTCAACACGTCTTTTAAAACTGATCCTGTCGGTCTTTTAGGTAGAATAACAGCCAAAAATCCGAAGAAGCACAGCAGTCATATTTCATAACCTCAAATTATGTTTATTTACAAATGTCATTTCCATTAAATCGCAGTCACTAATGTCAAATTGCACTGGTGACTCGATACGGTTACTGGGCGTAGTTGATTACCCCGCATGGCTACACTTTCATTGGCGTATGTTCCCTCCTTACTATTCTATCCTCCTAGGTCGTGTCAGACACTTTTGAATCACCTGATCACCTGTCACCTATATAACACTAAACCCTGATATTTTGTTACAAATCTTGTCACAGAATTAGGGCCATCCAATGTTTTGGGTACCCCAGGGGACATTTTAACGGCCGCGGCTCTTCAACGGACCGTGCAAAATCCATAAAACGCCACTGGCACGGCCGAGGGGCGAGGACATAACTCACAGCTGACAGAACAGACATATAGATACCTTCACCCGGGGCTCCAAGACAAGCCTAAAAGCCCCAATTCACGCCTTGTTTTGGAATTCGATACTTAGGTTTAGGTACCTACTTGATAGCATCCATGCTTGATAGTACGACGTACATACATATTGCATAAATGCATATTGCGTTTTTGTTTCATAATCGTGACGTGAGATCATGCAGGAAAGATGAAAATGGCTCACCTGTTTCAGACCTGTTTAAATTCAGTCAAGCCACAAGAACTGCGAACTCCAGAACACGTCCAGATGGCTTTGCAATTTATAGGCAATCATCGGAAGCACTGGACTGAAACTGCACAACCACACGTCGTTTCGCTTTCGGTCAAAAGTTTTTTTACGTTTCATCATTTCACATACTTTTATTGCAACGAAACTTTCGTGAAAACAAAACAAAACGCACAAAAACACATAGGGCTGCACTGGTTATCAGTGTTTCATTGTTTATTATTGACGTTGTTCCGATATCGCCTTGACGATGACAATGGACGACTAGGGGACCGGCGCACGAATCAAGAATCAGATGTCGGTTAGATGACAGATGCGCTTGTCGCTTTATGGGGGGGGAACAATTGACACTCAGTGTTGCCAGCTGTAGATGTCTTTTCAATAATAATTTTGCCAAATCCGCTGTCAGCTATCAGACAACAGACACAATAATCATGTGATGATGAGTGAGTTGATGACTGGTGGTCTGTGCTGGAGGAGTGAAGGGTATAATCGCAAAAGCTAACAAAAATGTAGGTGCATGGTGCTGGTGCATACATGGTGCATTGCATACTGCTTGCTTAGATGCTTAGTCACAGCCAGTCATAGCACAGTATAAAATAATAACAGTGGCAGCAGTGTGTCGTGTGTCAGTGACTCTGGTTCGCCACGCAGATATTTTTCTTTAATCATCCGCCCGAGTCCTTGCGTCCAACTCACATAATATGCCGATCACGTTTTAAATTCAGCAGAAAATAAAACGCGGTTAGCCATGTTGCCTAGAGTGTAACGGACGCTCATAGACCAAGTTGCGCGAAAACGGGCTGAGCTCAAAGAGGTTAGAAAATTTTGACAAGAAATGCCAGTTCTGGCGTCTCCTTGCATCATATCCGCTGCCCTGTTGCCTTGGCCGTTGTTTGTCATGATGTCAGGTGAGTGTCATAGTTGTTTACATTCCTGGAAAAATTTCATCAAGTGTTCTGCCCTCGGTTCTGCTATTGCTATATTCATGGTTCTGCCTGTATATTTATATTATAAGGTAAGTACGAGTAACACTCTTGTCTGAGTACTTAAGTTCATGTAAATTTTTTCTTTCATTCAAAGTTGACTTCAGATGCAAATTATCATGGGGTGAATCCTCGGGTGAATTACTGGGACATCAGAACGTTCAACGGATTGTGATGGATTGCCACGGGATTACCACGGGATTTCCACCAGATACGATTTCTTCAAATTAAATGGATAGCCACGGGATTCCAGGGAATTTCCACAAATTACCAACGGCTTGGGGCCACGCATGATTCACCACCAGAGAAAGGCGCTCTTGCTTTGCGGCGCTTATTATTACCTGAGGTCTCCACGCTATAAGGTTATTCATTAACGCTACATAGACCAATGGCAGATAGGGGATTTCAATTTTGTTTAGATTTACCAGCAATATTCCTCTGTTAAAACTTGTCAAGAATTACTGGGTAAATCAAAGTCTAGGGCCGCAGATTCGGAAAAATGTTTCCCTGTGTAATTTGGTCAAATTTACATTTTTGGGAATACTGTTATCGGGTTCGAGCCATATTGAGGCAAATTTAATGGTTGACCTGCGATGTGACTCGATTGAAAAAAGTTGGCTTCTGTAATTTTAGCTTTTCAGGCCAGCCCTTCTGTCAACAGAGACAAGCCATGAAATGAATTTGAACCAATTCAGTCGAACAGTGAGTAGATTATGACCAGCCAAAAATGAAAACTTGATCCAAAGTTTTATCTTGTATTTTTTTGTCAAAACTGAAAACGAACTTTTTGGACAAATAACACAGATGTGCAAAATAAAAACCCGCCGATTCTGTGATTTTCCACTATGATATTTCTGCACATAATAAATATGTATTACGATTTTCCAACAGAATTTTGTCATCTTTCAGAAATGAGGATTGAATCCGAACTCTCTGGAGATAGAGACTAGAGCCATTCATCTGAACGACAGAAGCAGTTCGTCACCTCAATGTCAGCTTTGATGGCCGGACTTCATCTGCAGCACAGTCCCACTCCAAGTACCTCGGTGGGACCTTCGACCAAACATTATCCTTCAAGATCAACTTGGAGAGACTCACTGCCAAGACGAAGACACGAATGAACCTGGTTCAGAGACTTGCGAGAACTACATGGAGTGTCGACGCCACTACTCTTCGGATATCCACCATTGTCTTGGTCTAGTCGACAGCGGAATACTACGCTCCTGTTTGGATGAATAGCACACACACACAACATCATTGACGTCATTCTTAACCAAGCATTGAGAATCATTGCTGGAGTTGTCAAATCTACATATCATTGTCATATCAGTGAGGATATGTAGAAGATCCGAGTTCTGAGTGTGGAACTGAGAACCAGACCATGAACCACATCGTCGCGGAGTAGGTGTCCGCGGACAATGGCTATCAAAAACTGCATCTGAGCTAGACCTGTGGTTCCTCAACATCTCCATCGTCAACTTCGCACTCGCCCACTTGCTGCATCTACTCTACCCTCTGTTCCCTAAGATGGCCACTGATATCAGCCTCGCTGACATCTTTTCCTTTTTTTTTGCATTAAAGCTACGTCGAGCAGTTTTTCTGTGGTTTGCCTATAGATCTTCGAGCGAATGCTGTAGCTGAAGTTAATTCATCTCACAGGTTTTCAAGAATTGTTGTATATATTTAGTTATAGTATCAATGTATCTTAAGTACCTACATATAGTGATACTAGGTACTATTGCACTATATAAGTTGATTTACGTTGTCCCTAATATTGTATCCTTAGTACAGGCATAGCAATTAATTCAGAAAAATTGTGAAATTTTCGATTATCACCTTCGAGAGCTTGTAAAATCTATCACCTAGTGTTAAATTTAAAAGGCACAGATTAATTTTAGATATCAGCTATTGACCTTTATTTTTGACCAAAAATTAGAACAGTTTCCTCAACGTAATTTATTATTTTATTTTAAAAAACCTTGGAAAAAACATTCCACCAGTCGCTCATTTAAACTGGCGAAAATCTACCAAAATCAAGACGCCTTGAACGTTTATACAATCTTGCAACAGCGCTGTACTCGATTGACAATAAAAATTCAAGGTCATCTAGGGAAAAAGTGATCCAACATTACAAATTTGAGCATCCCCAATTATCGCAGAATTGCCAACTTGGCGTAAGAAAATTACCGTTCTAGTGCTGAATTTAAAAGCTGATCGGCATATACGTCCAACTGAGTGCTCGTGCTCGTGCTCGCTATACCAAGTCCTCCGCCTAGCTGAGTCCTCGTTGGTGCGCGCGCAGGCACCATGCAATGGAAGGCATGGACGATTTCGCTCCCGCCAGAAGGCGCTGCAGTTGGTTGGGACCTCTAGGGATTTTATCTAGCCTAGATTGCATAAACAAGCGCGTTGTGTCAAATCGTTAAATCAATAAACGTCAAATATTTAGAAATGTCACCGTGAACATGAATTGAAATTTTTGAATCGTATCGTTGAATCGTTCATGAGGATGCCGTAGGTTCTTGCGAGAAGGGTCAGGACGCGGCCCCAAACTCCGGGTAAGCTCAGTTTGACTGCCGAAGAAAAAAATACATTTCTATTGACTTTTATCGTAGACCCGGGCCCGGTATGGTACTCTGGAGAGGTAAATAGATGCTCTGAATGAGCCCTTCAGTGTGAAGCCTTCAGGTTATGGCCTCTTTTGTGTTGTGCCTGATGCCTTGCCATGAGTAGGTATATTTTGCTTGCCTGCTATCATATCTAGCTTACGTCCGGCTTGTAGATAGAAACTGCAAAATGATTTCAAACTCATTGGAATGTATTGATGATAGAATGATGGACTTGAATACCTCGACTTCATTGAGTGGAAGGGCGACTCTTGTATTGGTGATATCGAAATATCCTCCTGGTTCTTGTATAGTATAGTCTAATTTCTCTCTTCGTTATCCATGTGCTTGGATGAAGCAGGAGCGGCTTATTCAGAGCATTTATTTGCCTCTTCAGTAGATACCATATGGAGCCCCTCAGGTCTATAGTAGTAAACAAAAATGAATTTTTGCCTTTGGCAGTCAAATTGGACTTACCCGAAGTTGAACGGAGCCCTGCTTCAACATGATAGCTTGGGACCACTGTGGGTTGCATTTATCGTGTTACCGGCCGGGGATTTTGTCTCGTACGAACCGCCAGACAGCCCCACGCTGCTTCGCTTGCATTTGCCCTGCCTTTCAAACGACAAGCACCCGGTATCGGTGACACTAACTGCACTAACACTATGCGACGACAATAAACAATAAAGATAGGTTAGGTTAAGCTCTGACCTCTGACAAGCAATGACAACTGCAAGCTTGACCTTGGACTTGACGTTGACATGACGTTGACATTTGGTCCCAAGCCTATGTCGCGCCCTCTGGAATGCGTTTGCGCCAGTGATGTGAGTCGGGTATTTACCGGGTAGGTAGGTAAATATAAATCGGGTATTTACCCGGTATTTTCCCGAGCGATATTTACCCACCCTACCCAGTTTGACAGAAAAGTTGACACTGTTGACAGCTCGGTTGACAGTGTTGACGGTTGAAGGTTAAATGATTTTTTTTTCTAAGTTCCAAGGCTTTATAAGCATAACCTCCAAAGCACTTATTATTGTTTTGCTGCTGAGAGCAAAAAATCATAATTGTTTGTTGTTGTTTCTCCAATTGTTAATAATAATTGATGGAAATAGATACCCTATTAGAGACCCGATTTTGGGTAAATACCCGGTATTTACCCTGGGTATTTACCCTTAAATATAAAAACCCGGGTATTTTACATCACTGGTTTGCGCGCAAAGCGCATTCTACTCTGTGGCGCATCCCAACGAGGACTCAGTTAGGCGGAGGATTTGGTATAGCGAGCACTCGGCTAGGCGCAAGGACTCGGCCGGATGATTGATTAAGGGAAAAATATCTGCGTTCGCCACGCCGGCGCCGCCGCTCCGTTTTCTGTCATTCTGTCAAACGAAAGCGGAACTCCGAAAATAACCAAAAAAAAAAAACGTCAACGCGGACCCGATCAAGATGTACGTCTATGTTCAACTAAACCGCAACCGTAGACCGTAAATTTCTGAAAACACGTCGTGTCGTGTTTGACCTTGCAAATGAATGGCTTGCGTGCGTGCTTATCGTGGGATTCGTGGGTGCTCCTTCAGCCTTCACTCTCAAATCGCAGTTCGCAGTGTCAAATCAAGTCGCCTTCGATAAAGTGAAAAGTCAACAGACGTCACACTGGAGAAATGATGATCTGCCAAGGTGATCTGACGATTATTGCTGACAGGCGGAACAGGTGAAGGTAAGCTATCTTGATTCTGGAGTTCGGGTCCCGTTACGAAAACTCCATCTCTCAAATTTTATCGAACAAAATCACACACCACTCGGAGGAGTTCTTTACCTAATCCTAGATTTGAAACATTGACCGTGGGCTCCACAAAAAAGATAATACGAATTTACGAGATCAGTTGATTCGCGATTTTTGTTTGTCAATTTGTAGCTGACTGATCAATGGAAATGCTGGTTTATCTGTCAATAGTGAACAGGTGATGGGTCTTGTACAAATTTTAGGCATTTTTTGTGGTCAATCGACTAGCATTCAGCAGAAAAAAGTTCCTTCAATCTGCAATAATTAGTCGGATCATCTTTTTTTGTGGAACTGACGGCAAATTTCCGACTGATTTGATTTTCACTAGGTAGCGAAAACTGTGTGCTTGATGAGTATATAAGTCAAGTTTTGTCAAGGAGTTCTGCAAGAACTGCACAACTGCAGCATCTCATTTGAATTCCATTCCATTGGCTCTAGCTTTTCAGTACCTAATAACTAATTTTTCATCAGGCGTATAGGCAACCAATAATACTTACGAGCTAGGACAGGCAGGGCTTTAATGTGGCGACACACCTTTCCCTTCTGCCAATAGGATTCCCCCATTATTGTTTTATATTGTTTGAAATTAGTGAGCTATGGTAACCGATTAGCGATTAATATTATAGATTGAGTGGTGTCAAGCAAATCTGCATTTTTGCAACTTCAATGGCAGTCATGGCACTGGACCTAGAGCGGTTTGTCGACCCGTCGCGTCATAGGGCTATTTTTTTTACCCCAAAAACAGATAAATGCCCTGCATTAAGAAAATCGCATATGCTCAGTGATGTCGTGATAGGGTGTTCAACGTGTGCGAAAGACACAAGCTCGTAGCCTCAGGGGGCACACAAACCTCCCGACAACGATGATAATATCAATAACGAATTACCTATTTTGAATTAGTTGAGGGTCGAGTCTCTGAACGGCTACATTTTAAACATTTTTTACAACTACAAAACAAACTGTGTTGCCTTCTACTCACGATGATTAGTCTCGACCGAGGGGGAAATTACGATCACACTTATACCGGGTGTTTCAGATTTAAATCGCGTCCTTTCAGGTTTCAGGAAATGATCGGAAACTTCAAAAGAAATGGACTTTCTCAAAAAAAAAGTCAGAAACAAATAGTAACGCAGATATAGGCGTTCAAAGTTAAGGACGACATTTCCCAGAGTTTTTCTTTAACGTAAGTTTTGTGAGAACCAGTGGAGTAAGAGACTTGAAAAAAAGAAGAGTAATCTTAAATCTAGAATGAAAATTAATAAGTATTTCAAAATTTCAAAATTCCAAAAACTCGAAATTTGTTTTTCAAAATTTTTATATTTTTTTTCAAAAAAAGTTCTTCATTCTATTGCCAGCCCAGATTTGAATAACTCATTTTTTTGTTACATTTTCAGCTGCTCAGATTTGGCAGAAACTCACGCCACAAGAATCTATCTCTTTCTCTTTCGCTCTGTAGGTAATCCGCAGTCTGTTTCAGCCATTTTTTATGCTAGGAAATTCCGTCCTTGAACTTTAAAAATCGATTATTCGTCATAACTTTGAAACTTTTGAAACCCGTGAAAATCTGTGGCCTGTTACCATCAACGACACAACAAACCGAAAGACAGAATTATGAATGACGTTTTAAGTACATTTTTCTTTCTGATGAGAATACCTAAATCTTCAAAGTTATCCAAATAGGTCCTGGAGGACGATCCGTTGGCCTTGCGTGGCACCTTGAATTTTCCAACATACGAACGACCCGCGTCTTGGAGAAAATTTCAAAAAAATCATTCATCTGTGACATCTGCCGTTTGGTTCTTTGTGTCGACCAGTAGTTGTGGTCATAATCAAATACCTAAACATAAGTAGTGATAAATCCGCACTTTGTTTCGCTAGAGTTACTTCGTTGTTTGCAACCATCAATCCAGCTGTCTGTCTGCTTCTTAGACCGTTGAAGGGAAAAAATTGATCGAACTTACTCAATTCCACGTCAGTTCCTTCGTCCAGTGTGATATAAAGGGACTTTAGTGGAAAAGGACCTTCAAAGTAGGGACCTAATTTAAATAAGGTGTGCCGGGGCTATCCTGGGAACTAATTTTTTTGGAGCTCTAAGGCAATTTAGACCAAATTAACATGCAAGAACCATTTGTCATCGACTGTTGATATTTTTCATGTCATAGTTTTCGGTGAAAATTCTCCACGGTAAACTAATTTATAACAAATTATAACACACGTATCAAAGTCATTTGTCATCGATTCTCGCACGGAGCATTATACCCTCTGCATGGAAAACCCCAGTCATTCCGGTTCTGATGCCCCACTTTTCGCAGCAGCAACAACAACCATCCAGAACCGTTCCTTTTCGGTGCGGGTTGTCAACGACGACAAGAACACGGCCGCAATGCGTTATTAATATCGGAATGACATCGCATTAGGCCGTGCCATCTTATCATTTTGATTATAATAAATGTGAGAACGGTTTCAATTGAACAGCATTAGAGAATGGCTCGGGAAATACATCAAAGTCTTCCCTGCTGACAATACAATCTATTAATCCTTGTCATGAGCGACCGCCGCTAATTTATTATCACCATCCTGCTCTAGCTCGCACGCTCACTCGCGCACACACACATTACACGTATTATAGTATAGGACTAGGAGCTCCGCCACTCCTGGACTACCGTGAATAGGTAGTAGGGAACAACATTTACAAAACACGATAAACATCAATCAATTTAGTCATAATAGAAACAATAAATAACGACTATTAATTCAGTTTCACGGATATATTAATCAAAGATAATCGAGAGAGTGCAGTATCGAAAAGTGAGAGGGCAGGAGTTCGATTATGAGAACGGTTTTGCGGAGGAAAGCAGAGTTGCTAGTGGTTGCAAGAATTCGGCGTACAGCGGGATTTCTGAGTTTTTGACAACTCAAATCCAGAAAGTATATCCATCTTTTATCCCATAATAAAAAGTACTGACATGAAATTATTGACCCCCCCAGAAAGAATCAAGGTCATCTGGGTTGCCTGAGCTTTTTCAGTTGGCTCCTGACTCTTCTGAGCCGTATTGTTATTAGTCGCTTGGATTGCAAATGGTTGGTTCTGTGTGGTGTCTTCTAAGTGGTAAATTTTACATCTTGCGTCACATGTCTTGACCGAGTTGAGTTGGAAATACGTCAGTGAGTTGGAAGTAGTTGCGTGGTCACTGATCACTGATTACGTCAGCTTCGACACACGTAAAGTTGGATCCAGGTCCAAGACAAAATCGAACTAATGATTGATTTAAACAATGCATGTCTACACACCAGCCGATGGTATACACATCGTGTGGTCTTGGGATTTTTTTTTATATTTCCCAATACTTAATTGAATTATTTCAACAAACTGAAAAATATCAACACGATCAGCTTCCGGCGATCACCGTTGCAGTAGAAGACCAGTCGCAACGAATGGGACTGTCTCACAAGATTTCCTGCTTAAGAAACAAAAACATTGTGCTCTGGATCGGAGTTAGTCCTTGGTAATTTGGACAAAAAGTGAACGGCTAACTCGGGGGTGGTTCGAGTTTAACCTCCCAATTCAGGACCTGATTGGGGGAGAGTAAAATAAAAAGGGCGCAAGGGTCTGTGGTCACAATTTGGTAATTGTCGAGCGACCCAATTTGGCAAATCTTCATTTAAACAACTCCCGCAGGGCAACAAAAGGAGAAAAATAAAACACAGGTAATCAGTATTACTTCTACTAGCGATAAAAGTCTATCCAAATTGTAACGGTTAACTGACTTGAACACTAATTCCCAGTTACTGTGCTCCGGTGCTTTTATGTTGGCGGCTGGGTGTGGGTTCCGGTGGGTGTTCGCTGAAATTTATCAAGCGCCAATCGAGTGCAAAAGTAATTCAGTTTCTGACCACCCGATAAGTCATGGAAGTCTGCTCCCGATAGACCCAAACGCCCGTAGTAGGCCTAGGCACGGTGTACCACTGAAACGTCAACCAACGTCAAACTGACAGCCATCTCCCAAATGTCACCTTGACAGCTCGCGATAATGGGGTGTTTTCTCTGCAGTTGTCAAAGTGTCAAGTAGATGGCAGCAGGGGACAACCCGGGTTATTTTCCCGCTACTTTTTGAACGGTTCTCACATGGAGGGGGTTTTCCTTTTGACTTTGGTGACTGCCTGCCGATGCCGGGTCGGCTGTCATGTCAAGTCAAGTATGAATGTGTGTCGTCAGAGGTGAGGAAGGAATTAGATGGAAAAAATTACGTACACTTGGCTTTCAGAAAAGAGGTTTTTAGTAGATTGAAACCTATATTGGAACTGTTAATTTTGGGATCTGGGGCTGCAGGATAAAACATACCTCGGCGGAGATGGTGACCTGCAAATCCAACCCCTGCGGGTGGATCGACACCGAGGTTTCGGCTTTCTGAGTGGCAGAATTTCTTTTTACTTCTTCCATTCCCCCGCTCTCTCAAACCAGTACAAAATAGCAAGAGAAGAGTGGTGGTAGTAAAGGAAGCGATAATGGACATAATATTGAAAAAAAAAAACAATTCAAATTTGTCGGGACCTAATGGAATGCTCAGTATCACTGGAAAAGTGAACAAAGTATAATAATGCAAAAGAGAGAACGCTTTTGATTTCAGAAAAAAGGAAGGAATCTAGACGGAAAAAATGAGCACACCCTGGCTAAAATCAACCCCAATACTATCAAGACCGCGACGCAAGAAGCATACTATTCCGCGACGCTTTCCTCAACCTGTCTGTGCAGAGAAAAATCGAATCGCCGCAAATGGGCCAAACACCCTGACTCCGATCCTGTCGTGCCTAAAATCTCGCCTATATCACCTGTAGGTAATCCTGCTTGGTTACTTCTTTGGGAAATTCCTTTTTCAAAAATGCGCTTTACAACTTTAATATAACTTCAGGATTCGTAGCTGAGGGCTACAGTTAGCTTTTGACACGACGATTTCCAAACTATACCTTTTGCAACTTTATTCCATCCTTATGTAAACAGATTTCATTCTCATGAAAACAGATTTAATCCTCATGAAAACAGAATTCATCCTTATGAAAACAGAATTCATCCTCATGAAAACAGAATTCACCCTCATGAAAACAGATTTGATCCTAGTGGAAAATCAATTTCAACCTCATGAAAACAGATTTCAACCTCACGAAAAAAGATTTCATCATAGTGGAAAATCAATTTCAACCTCATGAAAACAGATTTCATCCTTATGAAAACAGATTTCAACCTAACGACAACAGATTCCAAACGGAACTTCTCCGATTTGGTGTTCTCTGGATGCGTAGGTATAGTTCACAAGGAGCACGGTATGAGCACGGTTTGAAACAACAAATTTTTGTTCGCTCAAAAATATAGTGTTATTGCAAAAAAGGAAATCTGTTGTGGGGCGACACAAAACTTTCCCGGCGGTATCCAGGTACGTCAGTAATGGTTTTGATCGAAGTGTCCCTTCGGGAAGGTGGGACTTAATTCGGAAATTGATGAAAACATTTTACTCAGTTGTGTGTTACGCGATCATTCTGCATCCATTGTTGGGCCTACAGAACAAGTGACAGGTTCTTAGGTTTCCATGGTGATGAATATTTCGAAAGGTAGAACTAGGAAGAAGACAATTGTTGCGAAATTTGAAAAATGCAATGCTTAATCCAGACAAGTCCAGACCCAATGTGCTACCTGAAGGCTTCCGATCAAAATCATCTACCTAAAATCTAATCAGGTCATTCCAGGCTGAACCTATGCTTTCGTACCTGATTTCGATTTGATCGAATCAATAACTCGGTAATTATCGGGGCAGAACCTCTCAATTTGCACGATCGCATGAGCGGCTTTATATTTTCAGTAGGAAAATTCCCGGGAAATTGTAGAGAATTTATTGAAAAATGTTCAAGAACCAGTTATCTATTCTTCAAAAACAAATGGTAGAAATCTGTTCACGGAATAAAAAGTAGGAAAATTTCCAGTTTTTCCAGAGAGGAAAACTTGAAAACCGTTTGTCCGATTTTGAAAATTTTTGCTCCAAAAATTAATTCAGTCTTTTCTCCAACTTTCATTCGCAGCATGTCTGCACCTAAAATGAATATTTCGTGTGGCTCACCGCATGTTGAAGTTTACGCTGCAGTTTTTTCAAATCCACGGAATATGTAAATTTGTTATTGAAAAAATTACCGTCGGAAAACCGGAGCTGTGTCGATTTGAAAAATATATCCACAAGACGCCCAGTTCAATCTACTTCCGATATCAGTCGAAATTTTTCGAAAAAAAGTCGATCCTCGTGCAGGAATGAATTTTTGAGTGGAGTGCTGCATCAAAAGCGAGTCATCCTGGTGGAAATCCGGGTGAGTCGTTCTCTCGAGTGGCAACGGCTAGGAGAAATTTTGAAAATTCATAACGCCCGATGGAAAAATAGTGGGAAATTGCAACTGCAGACTTAATTTGACTCTTATGTTTTGTTGCTTCCTGCCAAATTTGGTCCCAATTCATCGGATAGATTTTGAATAATTGAATGGTAAAGTTCTGAACTTTGACATTTTTTATTTTTTGACAGATGACAGACAAGGCACAATTTTTAACTGTTCTGAATACAGTTTTTCATGGGCTTTCAAACGGCAGTTTGCAAGTCAAAATCTGTGAGATATGGCTTCTGTCATTTTTTGATAGTGACACTTCCGTTTGACAGATGACAACCAAAAACTAATCAGCTCATTTAACAGCAAGACCCTGTCTGTATACCAAATTTCAAGTCGATCAGACCATCGGTTCGGCAGCTATCGTGTCAGAACGTTTTTCCTGCATCCTGCATCATTACAAATCTGTTGTGGGGCGACACAAAACTTTCCCGGCAGTATCCAGGGACGTCAGTAATGATTATGATTCAGGCGTCCCTTCGGGAAAGTGGGATTTAATTGAGAAGTTGATTGAAAAAGTTATAGTGAGTTGAGCATTCAGCGAGCATCCTGCATCCATTGTCGGGCCAACACAACAAATGACAGGTTCTTAGGTTTCCAAGGTGATGAAATATTTCGTAATGTATGAAGAACTATAGTCCGGCGGCTTAAAGCCATATTTAAAATGGATTCTGCATTTTGTGCCGAAGCCAATTTTATTTTATTTTTGTGAAATATGATTGAGAATGAACGTTTTGAGGGGTGGAGCCATTCTCAATTTTTACCAGGGGGGGAGGGGGAGGGGGTTGCTCTGGCTTTTTGAGGGCTTTTTGGACCTTTTCTTTTGCACTCGATGTTGTAAGCGAAAGCAAGGTGTTTTCTTGATCAGTGATATATCTGGATTTTTTAAGGTGATGTAGCCACCCCCTTCCCCTCTTGGGAGGGAGCTGGGGGGCTCAAGTTGACACATGTGGCCGATTTTCACTTTTTCTTTGATTTCGAACCAATATCGGCAAGTTTGGTATCGTTTCCGACCAAATCACATCTTCTGAACTCAACCATGACTCAAAAAAATCGATAGCGACAAGTTTAAACAAGTTGTGGATAGAATATCATGTTTTTTGTGCTCCTATTTGAAAACATTTTTTTGGGGGTGTTTTAGACATTTGTGATTGAATTCCATTTCAGGTCTATTATTTTGAACCATTTTGAGCCTGAGGAACGTATTTTAGCACAGTCTCTTGTTTTGGAAAAAAAATTAAAAAATGTTTTGTAAACTTGATTTGAGCAAATTTTTTGATAATTCACCAACAACGTCTGAAAGGTTATGAAAGTTTATAGTTGTGGTCTGTGGTCTTCTTGAAGAGTCCTGCGGGGGTGGAAAGAAACCGTAATCCCAAAGGGCGGGAGCCGCTCTTGATGGGGGTGTAGAATCTTAGGGGGAGGGGGGTGAAATATTTTATTCATAATTTATGAGCGGGCTAGAAACAATCTTTTCACGGTTTCTGTTCCTATTTATTTCCGTGAAATTGGTCTTGAACCAAACTCAAAAGGGGGGATTCAATTTTGGGCTTGGTGACTATTGAAAAATGGCATTGCAACAGCAGCAACCCAAATTTTGCGAGGGTGATGGGACATTTTTCCACCAGGTCTGTGCACCATCGAACGCTCAAGCAGGGACTCATAATTTATGAACAGGCAATTTATAAAGAGACAATTTTTTCATGATTTCTGATTTCATGATCTTATTAGAGTTTGTTTGTGAAATTGGGCTCACATCAATCTCAAGGGGAGGGGATTACTTTTGGGCTTGCTAGCTGTTTTTGTTGTAATCACTCTCATCTTCTTGAAGGGGGTAGTAGGGGAAGAGATTTTCTTATTTCGACCTTGATGGCTACTTTTGCTGTAACATATATCAACATAGGAGGCAAAAGGTTTGTATGATATGTCATCTAGTAGGAGGATTTTGATAGGGGAGGGAGGGGGCATTCCCATTCTTCATTGATTGGGAGAGGTGAGAAATTCAGATGAGAGGTTCGGCAGTTTTTTTTTAATCCAGAGCTTGATTCTCGCGTCATACTCGAGCATCCTTGCTTGGAGATTCTTCCCTCACTGATGAGGCTTAAAAGGCCGAACGTATCTCTTTACTTCCTTTCCTGCTCGAGGGTTCGATGGTCCACAGACCTAGTGGAAATGTCCAATCATCCCTGCAAAACCCACGCAAAATTCAAGCTACTGCCGCTAGTGCTGCTGCAGTAACGATCTTTGAATAGTCACTAAGCCCAAAATTGAAAGATTCTCCCCCCCCCTACCCCTTGAGTTTTATTTAAGATCAATTTTAGCGAAATAAAACAGAAACAGAAAAACAGAACAAAGATTGTTTCTAGCCCGCTCATAAATTTTGAGTAAAAATTTTCACCCCTCTCGCCCCCAGTTTCTACGTCCCCATCAAGGTTCTCGCCCTTTGGGATTATGGTTTCTTACCAACCCGCAGAACTCCTTAAGAACACTAAATACCACAATTATGAACTTTTATAACCTTTCAGACGTTGTTGAATTATGAAAAAATTTACTCAAAACAAGTTTACATATTTACTTTTTTATTTCCTCACAAAAACAAATGACTTTGCTAAAATACGTTCCTTAGGCGCAAAATAATAGACCTGGAATGAAATGCAACCACAAATGTCTCAAACACCCCCAAAAAATGTTTTCAAATAGGAGCACAAAAAAACATGATATTCTCTGCACAACTTGTTTAAACTTGTCGCTATCGATTTTTTTGAGTCATGGTTGAGTTCAGAAGATGTGATTTAATCGGAAACAATACCAAACTTGCCGATATTGGTTCGAAATCAAAGAAAAAGTGGAAATCGGTCACATGTGTCAGCTTGAGCCCCCCAGCCCCTTCCCAAGAGGGAAGGGAGTGCCGACACCACTTGAAAAAATCCTGATCTATCACAGATCTGGAAAACACCATGCTTCCGCTTACAACATCGAGTGCAAAAGAAAAGGTCCAAAGAGCCCTCAAAAAGCCAGAACAATCCCCTCCCCCTCCCCCCCTGGTAAAAATTGAGAATGGCTCCACCCCTCAAAACTTTCATTCTTAACCATGTTTCACAAAAATAAAATTAAATTAGCTTCGGCACAAAGTGCATGATTCATCTACTAAGCCGCCGGACTACTAGGAAGCTTATTGTTGCGGAATCTGAAGAATGCAATGCAGGTTCCTCATTGAAATTTTTGTTTCTACTTCAGACATGATGACGAAATTACACAAACTTGATGGAAAACTTTCTACATCTGTGTGTCAAATTTCAACTCTATTATCTTCAATTTAGAGCTTGGGCAGACAAGCCCAAACCCAATGTGGCACCTGAGGACTTTCGATCAAAATCATTCACCCAAAGTCTAATCAGGTCATTCCAGGCTGAACTTACGCTTTCGTACCTGATTTCGATTTAATCCGATCAACAATTTGGTAGTTATCGTGGCAGAACCGTTTCATTTGCGCGATCGCATTATGAAGTATGTTGTGGGGCGACACAAAACTTTCCCGGCGGTATCCAGGGACGTCAGTAATGATTTTGATCGAAGTGTCCCTTCGGGAGGGGGAGAATTCTATTTAGAAATCTATGGAATTTTTTTATTGAGTTAGGCGTTGAGCAAGCATCCTGCATCCATTGTCGGGCCTACAGAACAAGTAACAGGTTGTTAGGTTTCCAAGGTGATGAAATATTTTGAAAGGTAGAACTAGGAAGCTAATTGTTGCTAATCTCAAGAAAGCATTGCTGGTTCCTTATTAAATTTTCGTTTCTAGTTCAGACATCGTGATCAAATTAGGCAAACTTGATTTAGGACCCTTACTGCATCTGTGTGTTAGATTTCAGATCTATATCTTCAATTTAGGGCTTGGGAAGACAGGTCCAAGCCCAATGTGCCATCTGAGGGCCTTCCAGTGAGAATTATTTACCCATAGTTCAATCAGCTCATTCCAGACTTGAATTATGCTTCCGTTCCTGATTCCGATTCGATCGGACCAACAATTACACAGATATCGTGGCAGAACCGTTCATTTTGCGCGATCGTATATTAAGTAAATCTGTTGTGGGGCGACACAAAACTTTCCCGGCGGTATCCAGGGACGTCAGTAATGATTTTGATCGAAGTGTCCCTTCGGGAGGGGGAGAATTCTATTTGGAAATCTATGGAATTTTTTTATTGAGTTAGAAGTTGAGCAAGCATCCTGCATCCATTGTCGGGCCTACAGAACAAGTAACAGGTTGTTAGGTTTCCAAGGTGATGGAATATTTTGAAAGGTAGAACTAGGAAGCTAATTGTTGCTAATCTCAAGAAAGCATTGCTGGTTCCTTATTAAATTTTTGTTTCTAGTTCAGACATCGTGATCAAATTAGGCATACTTGATTTAGGACCCTTACTGCATCTGTGTGTTAGATTTCAGATCTATATCTTCAATTTAGGGCTTGGGAAGACAGGTCCAAGCCCAATGTGCCATTTGAGGGCCTTCCAGTGAGAATTATTTACCCATAGTTCAATCAGCTCATTCCAGACTTGAATTATGCTTCCGTTCCTGATTCCGATTTGATCGGACCAACAATTTCACAGATATCGTGGCAGAACCGTTCATTTTGCGCGATCGTATATTGAGTAAATCTGTTGTGGGGCGACACAAAACTTTCCCGGCGGTATCCAGAGACGTCAGTAATGATTTTGATCGAAGTGTCCCTTCGGGAGGGGGAGGAATCGATTTAAAAATTGATGGAAAAATTCTATTGAGTTGAGCGTTTAGCAAGCATCCTGCATCCATTGTTAAGCGGGCAGAACAAATGACAGGTTAGGTCCAAGGTGATGAAATACTTAATCCAAAGGCAGAACTAGGTAGTTCACTGTTGTATGATATCTCAAGAATGCAATGCTAGTCTCGTATTAAAATTTTTGTTTCTACTTTAGATATGATGATAAAATTACACAAACTTGATAAGGACTTTTACTGCATCGCATCTTTGTGTCAAATTTCAACCCTATATCTTCAATTTAGAGCTTGGGTAGACAAGCCGAGCGACGGCATTCTGCAATCATTGTTGGACAGTTGTTGGCAGAACAGTTCAATCTGCACGATTACATATCAAATGATTGTGAAACTGAAGAAAAAATCGATCAAGTCCAGCGACCATCCAGAAAAACTAACTCGGATACACACATCACAATAAAGCACTGCGGTTCAAGGTTCAAGGCGCTGTAGAACCTCATCCATCAGAACATTTAGTTCCATAGAGAGACGGTTGTTTTTCAACCAAAATAATTTAGAAGATTGGACGAAAAATCGTTGGAGAATATCCAAGAACCAATTACCGATTGTTAAAAAAATATTTGGTGAAAATCGGTTCACGGGTATAGAATACCTGGCGGGAGTTCTTATTATTTGAACTTCAGGGCCCCAAACGACATGTGGAATGAGACTTCGAGCCCTTAAAAAGGGCAGGTCCGGAACACACCTGACGGCACAATAGTTTTCAAGACTGAAAAGACGAGAGAGGAGCTCAGTGGGACTCCATGAGACACCCGTAGACACCATAGAGCTTCAACCAACCCAAGAAGACATAACGGCGTCGCTTGGCCTGGAACGGCAAAATCTGATTGTCACAAGTGGGGGCCCCATCAGGGCTTTGAACGGTAGTAAGAAAACATGGGGCCCTGGTACCGAATCATACAAGGGAACTGGACACATTCGAGATTGAACATAGGTATACGCCAAAACGGGATGGGCATACTGGAGTTGCTAAAGCTGCAGAAAACACAAGGGGGTTCACGGAGCCCCCCAAAACGATACTTGAAGACACAAAGGATCGGAGCACACTGTTGTCTTAAACGATAAAAGAAAACACACCGAGATCTGCCTGTAGGTATCCATAATTATTTTGTCACTTTGACATAGATACCAGGGATCACGATGGATACGTCAATGTAACAGAAACGTACCGGTCTGGTTGCTAAGAAAATTGAATAGGCCAAAGCTCGAGCAACAGACAAGCCCGGCTGAATTCGGCCAGGCCAAACTTTGAAAATTCATAGCGCTCGGCTGGTGAATGATGGGAAACTCCAACTTCAGCATTAGTTTGATTCTTTGGTAATGTTGCTTCCTGCCAAGTTTGGTTCAAATCTGTCGTATAGATTTTGAATAATTAAATGACAAAGCTCCAGACTTCGGCATTTTTTATAATTTGACAGATAACAGATAGGGGAATATTTTCAATTGTTCTGAATACAGTTTTTCAAGGGCTTTCGAATGACATATTGCAAGTCAAGTTTCGTGAGATGTAGCTTCTGTCATTTTCTGATAGTGACACTTCTGTTTGACAGATGACAGCCAAAAACTAATCCGGTCATTCCAGGGTGAAACCCCGTCTGCATACCAAGTTTCAAGTCGATCGGATCAACGTTTCGGCAGTTATCGTGGAAGATTACAGACATACAGACTCACGGACAGACATCATTCTGGAAATTGTCTGAATCGTCTTGAAAAACCTCAAAATAGATATATCCGGCGTAATCTCAAAACTTTTTTTCTGCACGATTACAATACTTTCCCTCCGAGTTCGTGGGGGGCCGGGAAAGTAAAATCTGTTGTGGGGCGACACAAAACTTTCCCGGCGGTATCCAGGGACGTCAGTAATGATTTTGATCGAAGTGTCCCTTCGGGAGGGGGAGAATTCTATTTGGAAATCTATGGAATTTTTTTATTGAGTTAGGCGTTGAGCAAGCATCCTGCATCCATTGTCGGGCCTACAGAACAAGTAACAGGTTGTTAGGTTTCCAAGGTGATGAAATATTTTGAAAGGTAGAACTAGGAAGCTAATTGTTGCTAATCTCAAGAAAGCATTGCTGGTTCCTTATTAAATTTTTGTTTCCAGTTCAGACATCGTGATCAAATTAGGCATACTTGATTTAGGACCCTTACTGCATCTGTGTGTTAGATTTCAGATCTATATCTTCAATTTAGGGCTTGGGAAGACAGGTCCAAGCCCAATGTGCCATCTGAGGGCCTTCCAGTGAGAATTATTTACCCATAGTTCAATCAGCTCATTCCAGACTTGAATTATGCTTCCGTTCCTGATTCCGATTTGATCGGACCAACAATTTCACAGATATCGTGGCAGAACCGTTCATTTTGCGCGATCGTATATTAAGTAAATCTGTTGTGGGGCGACACAAAACTTTCCCGGCGGTATTCAGGGACGTCAGTAATGAGTTTGATTTAAGCGTCCCTTCGGGGAAGTTGGATTTAATTGAAAAGTTGATTGAAAAAGTTCTAGTGAGTTGTGCGTTATGCGATCATTCTGCATCCATTGTTGGGCCTACAAAATAAGTGACAGGTTCTTAGGTTTCCATAGTGATAAAATACTTCGAAAGGTAGAACTAGGAAGACAATTGTTGCGAATTTGGAGAATGCAATGCTGTATCCAGACAAGCCCAGACCCAATGTGTCCCTTGAGGACTCCCGATCGAAATCATCTATCCAAAAACTAATCAGGTCATTCCAGGCTGACCTTATGTTTTCGTACCTGATTTTGATTTGATTGGAGCTAGAGGTAGTTAACTGTTGTGATATCTCAAGAATGCAATGCTAGTTCCACACAAAGGGGTTTACGCAGCCCCAAACAACACCTGAAGACACAATTAATCGGGGCGCACTGTTGTCTTTAATGATGCAACCTAGATTATTGTTTGAAAAATAACCGGTGAAAATCAGTCGCGGATTGAAAACCTGGGGCAGAGTTCTAATTAAGTGCAATTCAGGGCCCCCAAGTGGTGACCTCTGAAATGAGACTTCGAGCCCATCAAGAAGTTAGGTCCGAACCACACCTGAAGGCACGATAGTTCTGAAAACTAAAAAAAAAGGGGGTTCAGTGGGGCTTCAAGAGACACCCGTAGACACCAGGAGCCTAGAGGGCTTCAACGAACCCAAGAAGACACAAGGCCGCAGTTTTGGCCTGAAACGGCAAAATCTGATAGACACAGATGGGGGCCCCATCAGGGCCTTGAACGGCAGACACCATGGGGATTGGGCCCTGGTACCGAATCAAATAAGGGAACTGCACACATTACAGTTTGTACATATACGTCAATGGAATGGGCATACTGAAGTTGCTAAAGCTACAGAAAACACAAGGGGGTTTACGGAGCCCCAAACAACACAAAGGATCGGTTCGCACTGTTGCCTCAAATGATGCAAGAAGATACAACAGAAAACACCGAGAACCTGCCGAGAACAGCGTTCATGTTGTCACTTTGACATTGATACGATTCCTAACAAAACCGTAGTTACCTACCGGTTTGGTTGCTATGTTGCTAAGAAAATTAAATAGGCCAAAAATCAAGGAACAGGCAAGCGAGGCTGGAATCGGCTAGGAAAATTTTTAAAAATTCATAGCGCTTGTCCGGAAAACGGTGGGAAACTCCAACTTCAGCATTAGTTTGATTCTTTGGTAGTGTTGCTTCCTGCCGAGTTTGGTTCAAATCTGTCGTATAGATTTTGAATAATTAAATGGCAAAGTTCCAGACTTTGATATTTTTTATAATTTGACAGGTAACAGGTATGAAAATATTTTTAACTGTTCTGAATACAGTTCTTCAAGGGCTTTCAAATGACATATCGCAAGTCAAGTTCCGTGAGATGTAGCTTCTGTCATTTGCTGATAGTGACACTTCTGTTTGACAGATGACAGCCAAAAACTAATCCGGTCATTCCAGGGCGAAACCATGTCTGCATATCAAATTTCAAATCGATCGGATAAACGGTTCGGCAGTTATCGTGGAAGATCACATACACACACACACACACACACACCCACAGACAGACATCTTCTGGAAATGGTCTTAATCGACTTGGGGGACCTCAAAATGGATATATCCGGTGAAATCTCAAAACTTTTTTTCTGCACCATTACAATACTTTCCCTCCATGTTGGTGGGGCCGGGAAAATAAAATCTGTTGTGGGGCGACACAAAACTTTCCCGGCGGTATCCAGGGACGTCAGTAATGATTTTGATCGAAGTGTCCCTTCGGGAGGGGGAGAATTCTATTTGGAAATCTATGGAATTTTTTTATTGAGTTGGACGTTGAGCAAGCATCCTGCATTCATTGTCGGGCCTACAGAACAAGTAACAGGTTGTTAGGTTTCCAAGGTGATGAAATATTCTGAAGGGTAGAACTAGGAAGCTAATTGTTGCTAATCTCAAGAAAGCATTGCTGGTTCCTTATTAAATTTTCGTTTCTAGTTCAGACATCGTGATCAAATTAGGCAAACTTGATTTAGGACCCTTACTGCATCTGTGTGTTAGATTTCAGATCTATATCTTCAATTTAGGGCTTGGGAAGACAGGTCCAAGCCCAATGTGCCATCTGAGGGCCTTCCAGTGAGAATTATTCACCCATAGTTCAATCAGCTCATTCCAGACTTGAATTATGCTTCCGTTCCTGATTCCGATTTGATCGGACCAACAATTACACAGATATCGTGGCAGAACCGTTCATTTTGCGCGATCGTATATTAAGTAAATCTGTTGTGGGGCGACACAAAACTTTCCCGGCGGTATCCAGGGACGTCAGTAATGATTTTGATCTAAGCGTCCCTTCGGGAAAGTGGGACTCAATGGCGGAGTTGAGTTGAAAAGTTCCATTGAGTTGAGCGTTTAGCGAGCATCCTGCATCCATTGTCGGGCCGACAGAACAAGTGACAGGCTCTTAGGTTTTCACGGTGGTGAAATATTTCGAAAGGTAGAACTAGGAAGCTAACTGTTGTGATATCTCAAGAATGCAATGCTAGTTCCTTATTCAAATTTTTGTTTCCACTTTAGACATAATGATGAAATTACACAAACTTGACTGAGAACATTCTGCATCTGTGTGTCAAATTTCTACTCTATATCTTTAAATTTAGAGCTTGGGCAGACAAGCCCAGACCCAATGTGCCATCTGAGGGTTTCCAAACTAAATCATCTTCCCAATGTCTAATCAGGTCATTCCAGGCTGAACTTTATGCTTCCGTACCTGATTTCGATTTAATCTGATCAACAATTTGGTAGTTATCGTGGCAGAACCGTTTAATTTGCGCGATCGCATTATGAAGTAGGTACAAGATAATGATATAATTCAAAAGATAGAACTAGAGGTAGTTAACTATTGTGATATCTCAAGAATGCAATGCTAGTTCCACACAAGGGGGTTTACGCAGCACCAACAACACTTGAAGACACAATTAATCGGGGCGCACTGTTGCCTTTAATGATGCAACCTAAATTATTGTTTGAAAAATAACTGGTGGAAATCAGTTCGCGGATTGAAAACCTGGGGCAGAGTTCTAATTAATTGCAATTCAGGGCCCCCAAGTAGTGACCTGTGAAATGAGACTTCGAGCCCATCAAGAAGTTAGGTCCGAGACACACCTGATGGCACGATAGTTCTGAAAACTAAAAAAAAAGAGGAGGGCTCAGTGGGGCTTCAAGAGACACCCGTAGACACCAGGAGCCTAAAGGGCTTCAACGAACCCAAGAAGACACAAGGCCGCAGTTCTGGCCTGAAACGGCAAAATCTGATAGACACAGATGGGGGCCCCAGCAGGGCCTTGAACGGCAGACACCATGGGGATGGGGCCCTGGTACCGAATCAAATAAGGGAACTGCACACATTTACAGTTTGTACATATTCGTCAATGGAATAAGCATACTGAAGTTGCTAAAGCTACAGAAAACACAAGGAGATTTACGGAGCCCCAAACAACACAAAGGATCGGTTCGCACTGTTGCCTCGAATGATGTAAGAAGATACAAAAGAAAACACCGAGAACCTGCCAAGAACAGCGTTCATGTTGTCACTTTGACATTGATACAATTCGTTACAAAAACGTAGTTACCTACCGGTTTGGTTGCTATGTTGCTAAAAAAATTGAATAGGCCAAAAATCGAGGAACAGGCAAGCGAGGCTGGAATCGGCCAGGAAAATTCTTAAAAATCCATAGCGCTTGTCCGGAAAACGGTGGAAAACTCCAACTTCAGCATTAGTTTTACTCTTTGGTAATGTTGCTTCCTGCCGAGTTTGGTTCACATCTGTTGTATAGATTTTGAATAAATAAATGGCAAAGTTCCAGACTTTGATATTTTTTATAATTTGACAGATAGCAGGTAGGAAAATACTTTTGAATGTTCTGAATACAATTCTTCAAGGGCTTTCAAATGACATATTGCAAGTCAAGTTCCGTGAGATGTAGCTATTGTCATTTTCTGATAGTGACACTTCTGTTTGACAGATGACAGCCAAAAACTAATCCGGTCATTCCAGGGTGAAACCACGTCTGCATACCAAATTTCAAGTCGATCGGATCAACGTTTCGGCAGTTATCGTGGAAGATTACAGACATACACACATACGGACAGACATCATTCTGGAAATCGTCTCAATCGTCTTGAAAAACCTCAAAATGGATATATCCGGCGTAATCCCAAAACTTTTTTTCTGCACGATTACAATACTTTCCCTCCGAGTTCGTGGGGGGCCGGGAAAGTAAAATTGTAAGAATAATGTAAAAGTAAAAAACCACCGCTTAGCCATCAATCTCTTGAGGTTTCGAACGCTCCTTGTTGCCGTTTTTGAAGTGACCTCTTGCTCTCGTAATCTCTGATGCATTTTGTTCAATAAGCATCAGCTGCCAAAAGAATTTCTGCTCCTTTTGTTAGTTTCGATTGACCTGTTGTTCCAAATCAAAAAAGGATCAAATCTTGAAGTGGTGCTATTTGAATAATACATCTTTTTAAATTTTGAAAACAAGTTTTACTTTTCTTTTCCGTAGGTACATGTATTGCTAGACTAAGAATACAATGATGATGGCAATGTGAATATCAATCCAAGTAATGGAACAGCACCAAGTACTTGAGATACCTACACTGATACTATAAGTAGACAACCCTTTAGAAGAATTTTGAGATGTTGACAGATATTGAAAACCTGTGGGATCATCTGCCTTCAGCTGCAGCAATCGCTCGGAGGTCTGTAGTAAAACCAAGTAGTGGATGTAGAAAGCGGTCGATTGGGAAGTCGGCTATGAGATTGAACTTTAGCCTCAAAATGCTTTTGTCGCGCGGGAAGATATTCATGTCTTGGCTGACAAGCATTGATGGATGTTGCAGGAACTTCACATACAAGGTGTCAGGTACTGGTTATTACAAACTTTGTGGGATGATTGATTCTCCTTCAAAAGTGAGACCCAAAGGAAATGGAACCAATTTTTTTTTTAAATGCTTTCTTCAGAAGCTGTAGGGTGTTGAAGTTGATTTTCTCAAACCATTTCTCCACCGTAACTTTTGAACCGTGTTGGACCGATTTTTATTAAATTTGAAACGAAATTTACTTGAGTAGATCTCCATCGAACAATAACACAGACATTCATCAACAATTTCCAGGGGGCTAGACAATATGGGGATGCTTTTTTTTCCTTCCCCATTTTCACTGACTTTTCTACATGTTTTTTCAATGTTTCAAATCTAAATGTCTTGAAAACGAAGCCTTCAATCAAAATTTTACAACAGTACCTTCTCCTCCTAAACTGAACGGTCAATCCGAAAATATCGAATAAATAATCGGGGGAGATATACACAGGGAACGAGAAAGGCGGCACTCGCCTATTATTTACCCGTAAATATTTTCAAGAATCGTGATATCGGTGTTCGTTTGGAACCTACTTGAGTGGTCCAAATATGATTGAAATCGGTACAAATGTTACGGTGGAAAAACGACTTGAAAAAGTTAGCTTCCACACACCCCATATCTTTTGGAAGAAGCATTTTGGGACCATGAGTCCATCGGCCATATTTTTGATGGGAAATCATCCCTCAAAGTTTGTGACTACCAGTACCAAACACCCTGTATACGGTCCGTTTTTTTTTTAATTTGCCCAGTGGAACTTTATTATACGTTTTACGCTTCAGGCAAACCATATTTTTTGGAATCGAAAAAAGAAAATCTGTCGATTATAGATGAAGTGTCAATTTTTTTTTGACATGCAAAATTTTGACAAATAACAGAAAATAACATGTGACATCATTTTAAAGCCCTTGAAATTCTGAAGAGAAATTCACACTTTGGTGGAAACTGGACACTTTCGTAGCTTCCTAGACATTAAAAACTGATTTCGACAAAATTTAACATTTCACCAAATTTCATGGGTGATGCGTCACTTCAAAGTCCATAAAATTCTGAAGAGAAATTTTGATTTTGGTGGAAATTGGGCGCTTCCACAGTTTTCTAGACATCAGAAACAAAATCTGTTGGAAAAAAAATTGACAGTTCACCAATCGATAGATTTTCTTTTTCTGATTCCAAAAACATACGGTTTTCCTAGAGCGTGAAACGCAAAATGAGATTCCAATAAGGCTGGGCAAATAAAAAAAAAACGGACTGTTTGAGTTTTGTCAGCAGCCTCTTCCGCCGGAGAACAGGTGGGGCGATGTAAGTCAACAGGCAGCCAAGACATGTGGGTAGATTTGACAGCCCCAGCGATGATCCGCATCACAGGAGCGCAGTACTGTACTGTCCACCAGGTGGATATTGGAAGAGCAGTGGTGTCAGCACCTCATGTTGTTCCCGCTAATCTCTGCACCAGGTTCATTCGTGGCTGCGTCTTGGCACCGAGTCTCGCAAAAAAGACGTTGTTGCTGAGGGCTGAGACGATTGTAGATGAGTCTTCCTGGAAGATTGTAGCATACACTTGGCAGAGCGATGTTCTCAGGCTGTGGGATTTTTCAAAAATATTAGTCGAGTTCCATCGATAGGTTGAGAAATAATCAAAAAATTTAACAAATAAACTGACAAAATATAATTCTGGTTCAACTGTTCCGCATTGTGTAATTATGCCATTTTTAGGCTGCCCGTATGATACCCAATAAAATCACATGTTGTGGCTCCGGTTTGAATGTTGTCGATTTTTTATTGCACGGCTGAATAGACATAATCCATTCCAAACTCAAAAGAACCACAGCTTGCCCTGAGAAATTCGAATTTTGTTGGTGTTGGTGGTGGTGATTTTTTATGTTTAATGTCATCTGATGCAGGGGAGGTTGCGTTAAAATTTGTGTCCGTATGACATGAAAATGAATGAAAATACTGAGTCAGTGTCAAAATCTGACCCAACAATTAAATTGAAACGGCCATCCAGGAGAGCAAACATCACTTTGACAAATTTGATTAAAATCATCTTGACTTTTTCAATACTGACTTTTTTTTCAAGCTTGGAATTGATAGTGATATACACTGTGTCCCAGCTGAACATACAGCCTCGATTACGTCAGAAACCGTAAAGCTGATGAAGAATATTTGCTCTTCTCTCAAATTTCTCTGCTCAGATTTGGGACTTATCCTCACAGAAATCAACGTTCATACTGACTTCATGAATTCTGAACAAACTGAGTTGGTATGTCTCAGCTGGGACACCTCCTGTATGTACGAGCAAAACAGTACCTATACAGGGTGTTTTTCAACGACGATAAAAGAAATAATTCAACTGTGAGTAGATCTCGTAAAAATACGACGAAAACCCATATACCATTTTGCAAAGTTCGGCCTAATGACGAAGATACAGCCCTTCAAAGTTCATTTTTTTCGGATTTCAAAAATTTGTAACTCAGGAACGTTTCGACAAATTTAGCTTTAATCCAGCATATCAAGCTGGTTTGTCGTAATTATCTTTCAACCTGTCAGATTTTGAAAGAAAAATTTGGCAGCTCGATAGATAGTTTCGACAAACCAGTCATGCTGAATTCAAGTTGTTTTGTTCAAAACGTCACTGAATTACAAATTTTTGAAATCCGGAAAAAGTAAACTTTGAAGGGCTGTATTATCGTTGTCAGGCCGAAAATTATTTGCAATAACTTATGGTTTTATACGAACCTATCAATGTCTCCTGTCGAAAATGGGACAAGTCTTTTGGTGAACAACATGGCAGCAACGTGATGTCTCGTGATTTTTCAGATCGTACGTCGAGATACTTGGAAATGGGTTGTGCTGCAGACGAAGCTCATCAAAGCTGGCATTGTGGTGATGTTTGAACGTTCATCAAGAATCTCCGATACATCGCGCTGACGTAGATGTTGAAGAGCGCACCAGCGGTGCCAGCACTGAGCACTGGGGGTAACCATCGTTGAATCTTCTGAAGCTGCGTTTCTTCTTGCCTACGTCGATCTGAAAGTATCAATCGTTAAGCATGTTGTGCTCATCATCAAATTCAAAAGTCGGCGGGATGGAACGAGGTCGTACATTGTCACCAGAAGGCTCTTCCTCTAAACTGTATCGTAGACAGCAGTGAGGTGCACAAACAGAGCTCCTGAATTCTTCTATTTCCGAAATCCATTTTCGATGTGAGTTGCCAGAGCTTGAACTCAGCATCAGCTCCATCTGGACCGAAGTCCCGGCTTGCTAGCAAGAAAGACGTTGCTCCAGAGGGCTGAGACGATTGTGGCGGCATACACTCGGCAGAGCGATGCTCCCAGGCGGTGGAACTCCTTTTCAAAAGTATCAGTCGATGAATTAGAAAATAATCAACAAAGTAAATGATAAAATCGACAAAATATGATAAGTTCAAACATATTATTTCCGCTTCGATTGTTTAACCAAAATATGTGAACGTGCCGTTGAGGCTGCTCGTAAAATACCCAATAAAATTACGCCAATCGGCATCCATTTAAATGTCCTAGAATTTGTATTGCAAAATTGAATAGATTATACATTGTGTCCAAGCTGAAACATACCACCTCAATTTTGTCAGCAACCATAGAGCCAACACAACTCCTTTTTTTTTTTGTAAAATTATCCCACAATCCAAGCATCATCCGCAAGTGTTGTACTTGCCGTAAGTGCCGTAAATTAGAAAGTAGAGCACCTGCAGACACAGACGCCTCTCAAATTGTAGCTTAGATTAGTCGCTAATTTTCACAGGAACAGAGGTTCATATTGGCTTTACGGATTCTGAAAAAATCAAACTGGTATGTCTCAGCTGGGACACCCTGCATGTAGGTACAGCAAAGCGGCATTTCTCATATCAATAATATGGATATTCAGTTTACAAGAAAAATTTCTCACGTGAGTCAAAATATGGTCGGGACGGTTTTTTTTTTGTAAAATGCACTTGCATATTCAGTTTTGCTACCATTTTCTCAACATTTGAATTAGATTGACCGAAAAATGTAATTTTATAAGCTTCGAGTCAACTTACGGCCGGCAATTTTCACGGAGTGCGATGAAAATCGCTTGCTGTAAATTGACCTTACTTTGGGCCCCTTCTGTTTCAAAGGATTCCAATAGAGCTTGAACTTTCAAACGTTGGGATACCTCTGTTTCAAAGTATTCGGACACCTATACTATTGGATAGAAATAATTGAGAGTGACTCGTTCACATCCACAGTGGGTGTGAGTCAGTATAAGTGAACACTTGAAGCGTGGATAACTGAGAGTGACTCATACTTTCCATCCTAGTTCCACGTTCTTCGCCGCAACGCTCCAAGTGTTGACTCACTCACTCACACCCACTGTGGATGTGAATGAGTCACTCTAAATCATTTCGATCCAATAGTATATGTTTCAAAGTGCCACTCCAAGCTTGTAGGTCCTGTGATTTCAAGAACCATGCAATTTTGGGCCTTACAGGACAAATCTGGGTCCATGCCTTGCCGTCCCACCACGCAATGATAGACACAAAATAGATGGACAGGAAACTTGGCTCTTTTAAAGGTGAACGGCGATTTTCTCATCCAGTATTCTATGTACATTTGTGAACTTACAGGACATTATTTGGGCTTACGGGATTCTTTGTCCCCGCCGCAACATTATTTGGGCTTACGGGATTCTGGGTCCCTGCCTGTAGGTCCTGTGATTTCAAGAACCATGCAATTTTGGGCCTTACAGGACAAATCTGGGTCCATGCCTTGCCGTCCCACCACGCAATGATAGACACAAAATAGATGGACAGGAAACTTGGCTCTTTTAAAGGCGAACGCAGAGTTTCTCATCCAGTATTCTATGTACATTTGTGAACTTACAGGACATTATTTGGGCTTACGGGATTCTTTGTCCCTGCCGCAACATTATTTGGGCTTACGGGATTCTGGGTCCCTGCCGCGATTCGCACACGGATGATATAATACAACATCCTTGATCCTACAGATGGTAATACTGTTGAACATAATATTATAGTAATTGGAAATGGAATGAGTATTTTGGGAAACATGATGTCAGCATGTCATGAGTTTTATAACGCAGCATGATCGGATCTCGACCTGATGAAATAGAGTTGCATTGGCAGTTGCTGAGACATCGCCATCGTATGCGTACAGTTATTACAGAGTTAGTCAAAAAGACAGCTTACTTTCGTACTCGAATATTTCGTATTGCTTATTGTGATTTATTACTTTTATCACTTGCTGGCCTTGCTATTGTGGGGAATGGAATCAATTCCATTCTCGTCAAAATATCAGCAACGTGCTCTCTCATGAGATAGATGTTGTACCGCAATTTGGAAGGATCTTTGCCCAAAGCAATTGAAGTTGCAAATGCTATCGCAAACACACCGCAATCGTATTCGTTTTTTTGGTTTTGAACACTGTGGAAATTGGTACGCATTTTATTGTCGCCGTACATACATCTGATGTATTTTTTGCATGAATCGTGCAGTGACTTTCGATTCAAGCTGTCGTAGACATGCATCTCGAATCCGTCATAATGGACACAAATCCAATGTCCCACTTTGGTGGGATCGTCGCCTGCAAAAAGGATTTGAAGATTCGCAACTCTCAAATCACGTCTTTGAATTTCTTCGGGAATTTGCCAGAGCAACGGAGTTTGAGGCAAAAACGTGGTCGATTTCAACAAAATCGAATTGAATTCATGCATGTGATCATCCAGTAAATGTTGTTTGGGATTCAATACCACATCGATTAATGCGTCACTAATTGTGATTGACGCATTCAGATTTGGCGGCGAATTGCTTGTGTCTGATGATGAAGAACTGACCATCATCGGCGAAAGTGTATCGTACACGCCGATGATGCCAACTTCAGGTTCTGTATTTTGAAGAGGGAACGGCGTCAACTGTTTTTCTGTCAACATTTCAGCGGCGTGTTTTCTCATGAGTTTTATATTGTACGATAATGTCGAAGGATCTTGGCCAAATGCGATGGACGTTGCGAAGGCTATCGCAAACACCCCACAGTCGTACATGTTAGTTTGCTGTTGAACTTTGTGGAAAGTCGTTCTGATTTCGTTGTCACCGTACATACATCTGATGTATTTTTTGCAAGAAAAACCCAGTGTGTCGGTGTTCATACTGTCGTAAACATTGAGCACGGATCCGTCGTAATGGACGCAAATCCAGTGCCCAACTTTGTCAGAACCTTCTCCTTCAAATAGAATTTGAAGGTTGGGTTCTCCAACTTTACGTCTCTCAATCATGTGTGGTAATTGGATCAAAAGCGGACTTTGAGGTCGGAAGTTTGTCGATTGAACCAAAATGCCGTGAAACGCTTCAATGTGATCGTCCTGCAGGTATCTTCCAGGATGCGAGACCGCGTCCAGATTGTTCACATTTGAAGTTTTGTTGTTGGAGGACTGGCACATGTTTTGTGATGTGTCCGACTCAGAAGCAACACTGATGATTGACACGGGTGTTTCGAAAATTGACTGGTTTTTCACAATGTCGCATTGCATCAACTGTTCAAGTAACTTCTCTCGCTGTGCTCTGGTGGACTGAACTTTTCTGAATTTGAACATTTTGGTTGTGACAATGTTTGTTCCTTGTTCGTGATTTTCGAGACCGACTTGGCTCGAAGTGAAACCAGTGTCCGCCGCCTTGTCAATTTCGTCACCCAACACAACAAATACCGGTTTGTGGTATGAAAAGTAGGTTTCATATGTGCCGGCTCTCAATGACGGAATTGCAGAAAACACCACATCTATTTGCGTATTGCAATCGGTTGTGACGCATTCCCTTGGCAGAATTGATTTCAGCGAAAACTCTTCCAACAAATTTTGCAAAAACGATGAGCTCTGATCGTGAATGTTGAAGTTGAAATCTCCCAAGAAAACCACTTTTTGACATGCCATCGATGATGTGCGTTGTTTTGTCATCAAGTTTCGAACACATCTTTCAAACACCAATTGTGACAGTTGTGGTGATTTGTATCCAGCGATGACAGTGAAGCCATTCAACTGAAAGTTTACGAGTTCCACATGACCTTTGTCAGAATGATCTGTCGTTCTTTCGATCTGTATGTTGTCGTTTTGGGCAAGATCCGATTTCACGTAACAAGACAGTCCCCTTGTTTTTTCCGCGCTGGACATGTTAGATCTGAACATCTCTTTGAAGTTGGACAACTGCGGGCAACCGTCGAAATCTTTCAAAAGCGTTTCTGCAAAAATCAGAACGTCTCCTCGACCGTACCACTGGTCTGAGGTGATGCAATCCCATTTTGACTTTAACGAACAAACGTTTTGGTAAATTACGATCTTTGAGTCGGTTCTAGTTCCCAATGTGTCATAGCACATGGTCAATTTTTTTTCGGTCTTCAGCTTCTTCAGCTCACTCAGAGTTGCATCCTTTTCCTCGTCGATTGCTTTCGGAGCTCTGAAGCTGCCCAAAATGTACAAACCGCTCAACGAAGTGACCCTGCTCAGCGCAACGTAGAGCATTTGTCTTCTCATCGATCTTCTTGATTTTCTGAAATCGATGCAAACACTCTGGTACGTTTGGCCCTGACTTTTGTGGATCGTCAAGGCCATTGCCGGCACCAGTGGAAACTGCGTTCTCACTATTTGATGTTGAAGTTTATTGGACACATTCAAAACGTTAGGAGTTTTGCCGACCGGAACCAAATGATTTTCAATTTTGTTGCTCTCCATGAAGTTTTTGTGCGCCAATCTCGCTTTCCTGCCGACGGTATCGTTGAAGAAGTTTATCCAAACCAATTTCGGTTGGTCGTTTGTGTTCGGTGCAAACGTGATGAGCTCCAAAAGGCCACATGCACCGTTGACCAAACCATCTTCCACGTCTATATTGGACGTGATCATGTACTTGATGCCGACTTTGAATCGGATGATGCATGGCAGTCCGTTGACCTCGTTCGTTTTCTTTTTCTTCAGAGCATTGAGTACCGATTTTTTCGTGGACTCGCTGACTTTTCCAAGTATCTTATCATCTGCTTCCGAAATGTACTCGACGGCTTCGTGTTCTTCAATTTTTTTCTCATTGAACGAATCAACGTTGACATTTTCGGCATACAAATAAATCGCTTGTGTGGGTACATCGGTTTCTTTCTTTTCCCTGCTTCTAATCAGTTTCACATCGTCGTCTGTCATCCTGCCGACGGCCAGATTGTTCAGTGCATTGATGAAATCGGCTTCGTTTTTTTGTCTCATGATTTCTCGCAGCTCGTAATATCTGAACTCCTCCCACAGCGGATTGTGCCCAAACAGTTCACACATCTCGTGATTTTTTGGCATTCTGTAGATCACGGTATCCATCACAGGTGGCAGTTGCATCAAGTCGCCCACGCAGATCACCGAGATCCCACCGAAAGATCGATTGACGCCGGTTATTTGTCTCAGCCTGGTATCCACACGACTGAAAATGGTGCTCCCCACCATCGAAATTTCATCAATTATCAACAATTTGATGAACATCAGTTTTTCTCTGATCGTGTTGGCAATGTCCGAGGCCAGTTCCGGCATGTTGTCTGAAAATTGTGTTACTGGCAAAGCAAATGCCGTGTGCAGTGTGACGCCTCCGATCAGAAATGCGGCCTTACCTGATGGCGCGCAGAGCAACACGAACAATTTATCAAACGTCTTGCCGTGCAGATTGTCGAAATGGCGCGTCACCGACTGATACAGGGCTTTGATGACGGTACTTTTGCCGACGCCGGCCGAACCGCTGAGGAAGATTCTCAGAGGCTCCTGACGTGTCTTGAGCCAGTGCAGCACGTGCATCACAAACTCCTTTTGTCCCACGTTCAGGTTTTTCAATTTTTCCGTGATCTCGTCTTCGGAGATCCGCTGTGGTGTCACGAACCTGTTTAGCTGTGTCTTTTTTGACACTTCACGACCATCCTGTTCCAAGATGTTGACTTCTTGACCGCTGTCGAGTTTTTGTTTTTCGAAATCTTCAATTTCCTCATTCACGACGGCCAGACAGTCTTCGTTGACCCGGTCTATGGCCAACTCGATGAGTTCTTCGTCAATGATCGAGTACTTTTCTCGATTTTTATCAATCACATTGATTTTACTGACGTAAATGTCGTTGCAATTGGCGTTTTCGACATCCTCAACTTCGTTTCTCCACGGCACAAACAAGAGCACCTGTTCTCTGTAGTAGTTGGCTGGATCTTGCTGCAATTTGTAGCGCCTGTACCTGATAATGGCGGGCTTCGCACGAAGTCTGAACCGATCATCGTCGACGACCTCGTCGTCGTCATTGCGATCTTGTTCTGGGCCACCGGTGGCGTTGGTTTTGGTGTAACAGGCTGCGAAATCCGCCAGACATACGCCTTCCAGATTGCCCGGTCTTGCTGCGTATTTTTCCATCAGATTTTCCATGAACACGTCCGTCGAATCTGCCATCAACTTTTGCAGATCCTTGGCCATTTTCAACATTCGGACGCGCTCAGCAATCGGACTCGTGTTTATGTAGACACACACTCGACTGCTCTTGGACAAAGGCAGCGTCAGGACATGGTACGACGCCTCCTGAGCGGACATCAAGTTGCAGTTTATGAAAGCGTTGATGATGGTCTTGAATTTTTCACGGATGCCCAAATTTTTACAGTCTGCATCTTCTGCGGCTCTCTTGATGAACTTTGACAAGCCCGCATCGGCCTTTGCAATGTAGTTTATTATGTACGAAGCCAGGCCGTATTCGTTCAAGACAAACTGGATGTCCATGTTTGCCTCAAGCAAATGAAGCAAGGTCCTGTTGTAGGAGTTGATGCCAACCTCCAGGCTGCTTCGTTTCATGAAAACCTGCGGATCTTTTATCGTGCTGCGCAAAGCCATGACGTAACGCGATTCATCCATGTCCAATTTCTGCAACAGCTCCTCGAAACATATTTGAACTTGTTTCTTGTACAGATAGTTCATGTAATTGTGAATTTTCTTGAAATCCTCTTCGGCCGATTTCCGTTTGAGTATGTCGTCGCCAAAAAGCGGATTCAAGATCATGGTCCGCGGCAAAACGGGTCGCGGGTAGTGGAACCTACAGTTCTTCAGTTTTCTGTTCTTCAGGCCTTTGTAACAGGTGTGCGTGTGCAAATGCTTTTGAAATGCAATCATTTCGTCATCGGGATCGTATTTGCACGTCATCAAAGAGTCGACGAAAGCGACACATTCAGCGTTCGTTTCCGGCTTTGTCGAATCGTATCTCGGCGCGTTGCGCAACCACAAAAACACGTGCTCGTGTGGCGAACCCCTCATCTGGAATTCCACCCTTTCGTACGTATCCTCGACGGGATGATCTTTGAAAACGCTATTTTCGTGTTTCAGGTAGGCCATGAACTTGTTCGCCTTGTAATCGAAATAGCGTGCACACGTCACCGGATCTTTCTGTATGATGAGCGACTTTTCTTTTTCATCCAAAAGGCACGCTCCTTCGATTGTCAACTTTTTGCCCATATTGAACTCGGACAACACCTGCAGCAGCTCCGGCCATTTTTTTTCTGCGGCAGAAAACGTGAGAAACACGTCTGGTTTACCCAACTGTCGGATCATGGCCATCAAATTTCTCTTTTTGGATTCCCAATAAGCCGGAGATGATCTCACCTGCTTGAGAATCTTGTAGCCCTCGTCGAATTTTATTTTTTTGTTGATGTAATCCTCATCCAAAGCATTCGCTTTGGTGATTATCTCAGCTCCGGATTTCTGTTTGCGCAGGCAAACATTCATGTTGGCGAGACACGTTTTCTCCAATTTTTTCTTGGCCATGTACAAAATCCTTGTCGGTCCGCAACTGCGACGGTCGCGTCTTCGACTCTCGGATTTGACTCTGTCACTGTAGCTTATTCCTCTGGCCAACTCGACCGCATGACCGCAAAAGATCTTCGGAAATGAAAGCTCTTCCAGATCTTCGACAGCGTGCCACGCAACCGGCGTCTTGTCTTGACCGGGGGCCATCAGTTTCACATCATCCACGGTTTCTTTGTTTCGGTCCAGGAGCAAAACTTCGTCGTCGTCTTCATCATCTAAATCGTCGATGACACCGGTAATTTCACTTTGCAGAATTTTGTTGTCTTCGTTGTCCACAACAAACTCGATTTTTTCATCGATGCGATTTTCGTATTCAGCCAGATACTCTTGGTCGATCTGTATGTTGTATTTGTCGTACAACGGAGTCGTCAACAAATGCTTGAGTGCTTCACACACGGAGCTCGGCCTGATGGTTTCCTTCATGTAATCAGACTTGTGCAAAATGTGACGTTTCAGGACGACCTGGATCGTTTGCATCTGATTAAAGTTCCGTGGCAAAACACCCAACATCTCGTTTATCTCGACTTCTATGTTGACGACACTGCCCTTCATTCCCAGCTGTCCGTTCAGAACGTAGTACATCAGCGGTCGCACTTGCATGAAGTTGATGAACGGTGCAACCATTCGCTCTTCCAGACTTGTCAACCTTCCAAGACATTCAGGCACGGGAACAAATTTCAACCCATTGCTTGTCGCCAGCTTGGGCACTCGACCTTTACTCACGTATTTCCAACACATTCGACAAATGTGTTCGCTGTCGATGTTGAAAATCGAATCGAAGAAATCCTTTCGGAATTTACTTTCGACCTTTTGCCGGTTGAAATTCGAAACGGAATGTTCGAAGAAGGTTCCCTCGCAACAGCAGCAAACTAGTTGCGGCGTACATTTTCTGCGCCTCAAGAATTCCAGCTCTGCACTCTTCTGGTTGCGGACCAGGTCGTTGTAAAAAATCTGGCGAGAGGCCAGGATGTCAATGTCCATTCTTTTCTTTTTGTTTTGCAAATCGCTCGATCTCTCTCTTTCCCTGTAGTCTTCGTCTTCTCGCTTCAACTGTTTAGCTTCAGTATTCTTCTTTTGTTCAATTGCCCTTTGTTCGGGGTCTGACCTTTTTCGCTTAATGTATTCAGCTTTTTTTTCGTTCTCTTGTTCTCTGTTATGGCCTGGTTGTGACCTTGTTAGCTTCATGTATTGAGCTGTTTTTCCTCTCTCTTGTTCTCTGTTATACCCTGGTTGTGACCTTCTCATCTTCATGTATTCAACTGCTTTTTCTTTCTCTTGTTTTCTTAGTTCTGGCTGTGATCGTCTTTCCTTAATGTATTCAACAATTTTCAATTTTTCATTTTCTCTGTATTCTGATTGTGACCTTCTCAGCTTTTTGTTCTCGGCGTCTTTTTTCCTCTCGGTCACTTTGTACTCAGCATTATTTTCTCTAAGTTTTTGCATTGCCTCCTTTGTTCTACTTTTATCCTTTATTACCTTTCCGCTTCTGTATGATTTCTTCATTTCCTCGCTTTTCTGCTTGGCTGATTTACGTTTAACTTTCATCGTTAAGAAACTTACCTAGGTGTTTGCTAAATCACAAATTTCAATTGTACAGTTATTAGAGAACAGAAAATATCGTAGCTTAAGAAAATTAGAATTTAAAAACCAAAGTAACAGCAACCTCAAACAATTATGCTAATATTTTTGCTCACGTAATGCCTTATGTGGTGTACTTCCAGCACCGCTTCTCAATTCAGGATTATGGTTCCGTCAAACCGTATACGACAATTGCTGAAAATAAATTTGTGAATCACTAAATTACCAAAACTTTTGTTTACAAACTGAACTGGACTAAAACTTGGGTGGACCACCACGAAATTTCGCCCTGATTGAAATGAGAATATGAGAAAAAATTTACCGATTCTGGAAATGTTTGTGGTGTTCGATCAAGTGGTCTTTTGACTACAAGGTACCATCTCAGATCACATTATTGTTGACCTTATGTAAAATATACTGGGTGAGAACATAATAGTCCAGGAGCTTATGTAATCCCGTGGGATTTTAAATGAAAGAGCATAGCGACTATGTGGAATACATTCTTTAGATGGCCGGCAATCACACCTCACCGGGTGTTTTGCTCGAATTTCTTGCAGGAAATTTATACAGGGTGAAACAGAAAAAATGAATAAAGATTCGTAGCTCCAGACTGGGAAAAGATGAAGAGCCTGAACTGCATACGTGATTTGATTCTGTTGTTGTGTTGATTTCTGCCGAATTTGGTCCCAATCCATCGGATAAATTTTGAAGAATTAAATGACAAAGTTATGAACTTTGACATTTTTTAATATTTGACAGATGCCATGCGGAGCAATATTTTCAACAATTTTGAATACAGTTTTTCAAGGGCTTTCAAAAGACATATTGCGAGTCAAGTTTCGTCACATATGCTTTCTGTCATTTTTGATGGTGACATTTCCGTTTGACAGATAACAACCAAAATGTAACAGACTCATTCGACGGCAAAATCATGTCCGCATACTGAATTTCAAGTCGATCGAATAAACGTTGCGGTTGTTATCGTGGAAGATTACAGACACAGACACACACAGCTTCGTAATCTTATCTAAAAAACTTTGCCATTTAATTATTTAATATCTATCCGATGGATTGGAGCCAAATTTGGAAGGAAGCAACAAAACAAAATCAATTAATCAAGCCCGCAGTTGCAGCTTTCGACCAATTCCCAGTTGGACGTTACGAGGTTTTGAATTTTCTCTTGGCCGTTACCACCGGAGACGGCTGATCGTTTGGATTTTGACCAGGACGACCCGTGTTTGGTGCAGGACTCAACTCATCTGTCCTTTCCTGGCGGGGGATTGACTTTTTTCGAAAGATTCCAACTGATATCGGAAGTAGATTGCATTGGGCGTCGTGTAGGCTCATTTCCAAATCCGACACGGTTTCGTTCTTCCGACGATGATTTTTTCAAAATAATAAATTTAATTTTCAAGTTTTCTTGTTTTTTACTCTATTTACCACGAATGTCAATTTTTCAAGCAAAACATTTGAAAGTATCAAGTCGGGCATCCACCTGGTGATTTGTACCGCTTCACCCTCTATAGTTCACGTAATAAATTTTTTTTCTTTTTTTCTCTTGTTTCACCCTGTATAAATCCCCTGCAAGAAATTCAAGCAAAACACCCGGTGAGGTGTGATTGCTGCCCATTCAAGGAATGTATTCCACATGGTCGCTATGCTCTTTCATTTAAAATCCCACGGAATGCTTTTTATTTACATATGCTCCTGGACTATAAGGAGTGCAGGAAAAACTGACTTTGGCAAGATCCCGTTTTAAAAAAATGAATCGCAGAATTTTCTAGATCACAATTCACAGTTTTGGGAAGCGTTCATCAATATCTCGAAACGGTTTAGGACTTTGCATCGTATTTTGTTCTTCAAAGCGTTATTGTTTGTTTTGTGATTTCTGGAATGAGAATTGAGCAGTAAAAGAAGCATCCATGATGAACAAACTGGTGACTATGGCAATCTTGGTACAACAGTCACTTGCTGCTTATGCATTTTGGACCACCTTGGGTCATTTACCATGTAATGCAGTGTCGAAGTTTGATTTGCCATAGTCCCAAAAGGGTTCCAGGCTCTTACCATACTTCTGAGGACCAATGGTATCAAATTGTTTAATGGTGCATTTGATGCTTGACATACAATGCTACTTTGTACATTCCGGTCAAATTTCAAAAATGAGCAAGACACCGTACAGATTCTGCGTCAAAAAAATCCAAAAATCCAAAAAATCAATAAATCATTAAAAAACCCTGTATATCGAAAACGGGGGACGTTAGGAAAATTTCGAAGGCAGATTCTGATTTGCCTCGAGAAAGTACACTACTCTTGAACTATGTCGGTTACTTCGTGGGACACCCTGTATATAATTTTTACAATCAGGTGACAAAATGAAAATCCTTTATTATTATTATATTATTATTTAATATAGTTTACAAGTTATTCAGAAGAAATCAAAATTTTTCAAGGATGGCGCTCTTTTATTTGTTCTAAAAAAAATCCAAGCCTAGGAATTTTCAGGAATTTCAGTATGTTATTCTACGTTGAATTCTGCATTGATCCACCAAATTTTGTCAACTTACGAATTTAATTCCGGTTTGGCCAGACTTTTTGCTTAATTTGACTGGACTATAATAGGTGGTGTCAACATGTAAAAAATCGACCAGCTTCCAATTCACGAAAAAGAAATTTACACATTTCTCAGGAGAGACATCAGTCATGACATCGCATCGTAGCGATACCTACCATGAAACGGTCTTACAAATTATCACCTATCTCGTATCTCGCCTAATTACAGGGTGATATCACATATCTTTTGTCTTGTGCTTATGACTCGGCCTATGACTTTTTTATTGTTGATCAATATCCAAAATAATCGGGCTCATATTCAAGCTACGACCTCAGGCAAGAATCTTTAGGGATCAAAATTGACCTATCATGAAATTTTAAAGCGAGGAGCGCAACAAAAATCTGATATGTGACTGCAATGCGAGACAACTCGAAATTATAGTTCGAGAAAAATTGGTATATGAATCCAATAAACGTCTCTTGAAAAGACCTATGCAATATCTGAACATTTTATCATGTTTCTGTACATCGATAAATCAAAGATTAGCTCTGTTGAATCTGAAACTCGTTACCATGTGTTCGGAAAAAAAAGAGTGCCTGGAGCTCACCTGAGAATTTCTGCAACCTAAGTTACAAAACGATTGTTGCAGTGATTGTTCGAGTGTTTTGCATGTCATTCCGACGAGATTCTAATGGGGCTGTATAGTGGCAAAAGCCTGAATTAATGGCGCATTGTACTATGCACCGCTGTCACCATAATGACATTGGGCGCGTTCAGCAGGTCCTATGGTGGGTGCCATCGGTGGATGCCGCATGCGCCTCTCGAACGGTCACAGCTACCAAATCGCCATTTTTTCCACCACAGTTGGTTTATGGTAGCGGTGGATCAGATAGTGGATCGACCTCGGGATCGACCAAGCCGTCCAGCAGCTTATATTTGGTAACTAGATCTACGGGTTCCACCATGGAGCATGGAACTTGCTGAACTCGCCCATTGCTGTCAATGACTACCGTCAACATCTCATCCCCCGAAAAGTCAAAATGGTTGTCAGATACTGTCCGATACAGCTAGACGATTCATTCGCCTGCCCTCTGATTCGGGCTGAACGTGCGGTGCCAAGCCCTCACAGGCCAACCCCATACACGGCCCAAGGTACTGACTATCCTCTACCAGATCCCTGTAGCCTGGACGTGCCGGTAACAGCCTACCTACCTCCAAGTGCCCCAGACTTGGCATAACGTTCTGATGCTAAGCCCCCACAGGCTGCCCATTACTTACGTTTCGGTCCAAAGAGTGCTGATGCTAAACCTCATACAATTGTCTCATACTGACTCGCCTTCTCCAACAACTATTGAGCAAACACCGAAATTTGTGATTGTATAGAAGTAGGTAGGTACTTTGGAATCCCTAACTATGGAAAGTTTCATACTATCGTATCCTACCTGCTTCATTATCGTTCCATTTTCTTTACTCTGCTACTCTCTGCTAGAAAATATGGGGCCCCAGATCATTAGGTATCTACCTACCCCGACATAGTCAGGGAGAGAACTCGTTCACCCCCAAGTAGCAGCGTCACAATAGGTTATTAATGTTATTATTTGTTTCTTCAGGGACCTACCCTTCTGTTCTCTACTTTGGCGCCAATTCTTTTTCCTCTCCTTCGAAGCCGAGCGCTTTTTCACCTCAGCAACTTTTTTAATTCAAACCGTCCACTTCAAATGTGACATAATGTGACATTGCCATCATTTTATAGAATGTCAAATATGGGTGCATAGTACACGTCGCCCTCTACAATTTGTTTTGCCTATACAGCCCCATTCAATCATCATAATTATTATTCATCAAGACTAGCTTTACGACTCTTTTGGCAAAAGTTACACACACTTAAAAACTAACCACTTTATGTTAGGAAACACGTACCCACCTACGCTACCTGCCTTGAAGTTTTACAGTGTTGAAGAACGCCGGAATGGAGGTAGCATCTTTTTTCAAATCGGTATATTTTTCATCTTGATATCACATATTTGGAAAATCGTCCTCCATAAAAATGCAATAAACCACTAGGTAGATAGGTACCGCCACGAGCGCAATATTACATGCATCAAAATACTCGTCTAGCTTCCAAAAAAAAAAGCGACCAAGTCTTGATTTATTGTAATTATTATGGCCTAAGGGCTAAATTTCAATTTCAAGTTGCAACCCGCGCAGCGTGGCGCAATTAGTCACGTGATCCCTCTGTGCCAATGAGCATGCCATTATTGGATCACGTGACTTCTTGCGCCACGCTGCGCGTGTTGTAACTCAGACTTGAAATTTGGCCCTAATAGAATAAAAGGTTTGGCTGGTAAAAGACCAGCTGGCCTCACGGTGGCTGTACGTGTACTATACCTATGTAAGGACTCTATCCAGGCTATGTCTTGTGTAGGTATGTTTAGAGTTATGAAACATTTAAAGTGTAGGTAATACAATGATCTCGAAAGTACATTAATAATAATATCAGAGATAAAGTACTCACTTTTGAGGAACCACAACGAAAGAAAAGAAACTCAAAGCTCAACGTAACACACAATCGAACAGAATATGATAAATCGCATTCAAACTCAACAACGCAACGGTCGGTGTTTATGCAATGTCAAAAATTCAGTCGTCATTTTTCTCTTACGTTCTTGATTTTCACCCAGGGATCACGCTTTTCACCTATCTACCTGCACAGAATCTACCGGTCTAAAACTAGCGACGTTTTCTTGCCCTCATTTGATAAGGATCTGTTGTTATTTTACAATGTTCAGGTACAGTTTCTGTGTACAAAAGTATTTGTATTTATTTGAGCCGTTGCTCTCCATCGAAGAGATTTTTTTTGTATAAAATTGAATATTCACATTCCTAAAATACTTAGAAGTACTTTTTTCAAATAATTATAGAATGAACAAGTTATTTTGTGTGCGATAAAATCAGCGTCACTAAATTTTTGGGGCTGAATTTTTAGGTGTTGGTATTTAAAGTACATATTGTATAGAAAGTATCAGAAAGTAGGTATGAATATACCCATGCCAAATCAAATGGGAATTAACAACAGTAGAGAGAGAAGAGGGCGACCGAATCAAGTCTCATTACTTGTAATTACAGAGGATGTAATTACGACGTCGGTAATTAGACCGGTCCTACCGCTCTACAGTACACTCTTTAGGGTACGACGCCGGGTGCTATAGAGACGTGATATGGGTGAAGATCCTGAAACCGAGCTCATTAATTATTGAGGTAATTATGGTAGAGGTAATAACACCGCGAGAGTATGTGCACACCAGTTTTACCGTTGCGAGCTTGAACCCGCGGTTTACCTGGACCATCGCTTTCCTCCTCCTCCTCTTCATGCCTACCGCTGCAGGTGCAAGCAGAGGCAGTGGTAGGTGAGCGTGCCAACACGCTTTCTCAGTCGAACCTTCGTCGTTTCCATTTGTTCTGCGGTTGAAGGAGCGAGATGGAGCGTACGGGTCGCGTTCCCTCCTCGTGTACATAGCTCCACCGATGCAAGCCTCTAGAGACAGTGGCAGGTGCCTGTGCCAACGTGTCTTCTCAGTCGAACCTCCT
>CASBRS010000028.1:0-55748 GCA_949128115.1 Anaspis maculata | reverse complement strand
AGTGCGTGATCTGCTCTGTGAGGGAAACGTTCGAGGAAGCGCAGCTGGAATCGGGCAATTCGATCCGCCCTTTTCGCATCGCAAATATCCTCAGCTTCTTGAACAGAGATTTCCAAACGGGCCGGCAACAGGACGCCCACGAGTTCTTGAGGTGTTTGCTGGAGAAGATGACGGATGCGTATCTGGTCCGTCGTTCCAGACATCTGCAGGTGGACATGAAACAATTGGAAACGACGCCGCTCGATCAGATACTGGGCGGCTGTCTGGATTCCACAGTGCGTTGTGGCAAATGTTCGTCGATCAGCTCGACGAAGCAACATTTCCAAGACATGCTGCTTGACGTCGAGCGAAGCGACACTGTCGACGAGTCCGTTGCCGAATTTTTCGCCACAGAGACGCTGGATGAGTACCGCTGCGGAAGCTGTAACAGGAAGGGCAAGGCGACCAAGCGGTTTGTCTTGGAGCGACCGCCGAACGTCCTCTGTGTACAGCTGAAGCGGTTCTCGTACTATACGAACGAGAAAATAACAAAGCACGTGCGTTTTCGCAGGACGCTCGACCTGTCGAAATACGCGAAAGGTGGTTCCGGCGAACGGCGGCCGCTGGTTTACAACCTGGCGTCCATCGTCTCGCATCATGGCTCATCAAGCGGTCGAGGGCATTACACGACCGTCGGCCAGGCTCATTCCGGTGCCTTTTACAAATTCGACGATACTTGTGTCCGGGAAATGCCGTACGCGGAGGTCAGCCGTACGAACGCCTACATTATGTTCTACGAAATTGAACCGGACCCCGAACGGCAGGTCCCCAAAGAAGAAAAGACGGATGCCCTTCCAGAAGCGAAACGCCGGCAAGCTCCTTCACCGCAGGCGCCTGTCGGCTACACGCAAGGATGGACGGAGCACCAGCAAAAACAGAAATCGAAGAAAAAAAAGCAGCGTCGAAAGTCCAATGACTGAAATTTGACTATTCTCTCTCTAAGTGATCCTTCACAGTCTGCCATAATATACCACGGAAGACATCGACATGTCGTCGAGAACAGACAATGCGATGGTATTATGTACAGGTATGAATTTTATTTGATCCAGGGGTGCGACTCTCGAAATCGTTCGAGTTAACGTCTCGCAACTCAACGATTTCGAGAACGTAACCTATGTCTATTCTGTGACAAGCAGTAATATCGAATCATTGACTGGTTACTGTTAATTCAGAAACGCAGGTCGTGTGATGGGCTACCCGTGACACCTACCTATAAACGGTAGAACGTTGTCGTTGAGGGGTAGATGCTGTTTGAATAGACGGATCAAGTATCAATTCATAATGTACTCATGATATTGAAATCGAATATATCCAATGACAATGATCCAACAATGAAATTGTTGTTCGTCAATCAAATCACGCCTGCGTATTTTTTCTTGTTCTTTGTACATAGTTCTGTGAATAATGAAAGAAATTCCAGATCATTTTTGTCGTTTCATTTCTGAAATCCTGTGAACCCCAAAATCAAGTTCAAGTCGAGCGACCATCAAGTGGTGGAACCACGAACACTCGACAGTTGCGATCGCGATAACTTCCCCTTTTCCAATGGCGGCTGGTGAGGGAGGGCTCAAGGGCTTCACTATTTGTAGAAAATGTTTTTCGAACTTCGAACCAACAAAACATAGACGGAATGTTCCATGATTTGAACAATTAGATCAGAAACGGGAACGGAATAAGAGCCTCTTTCTCTAGTTTCCGATCTAATATTGTTTATATCAGGAAACATTTTGTCCATGTTTTGCTGGTTCGAAGTTCGAGAGAAATTTTCTACAAGAAGTGCAGATAGAACATTATAGTTCTCAGCTTGCGAATTTGTTATTAACTTGAGCCCTCCTTGCAAAAAACTCACGAGCCGCCACTGCGGCCTCTTCCCTCTGCACCCCCACCCTGAAGCTCGAGCTAGAAAAATGGTGATGGGTGCAGAGGAACTTTGATATTACCTGCTTTGAGGGCGCGAAGGAACAAAGCAAATATCCGTTTCTTTTGTTGGCAGCACAATGAGCACATCACATCATAACCGGACTATTCTTATTAAGCCCCATTGTTATTCTGCATTGGGCCGACCGATGGTCAGGCAGGTACCTGCTTTGTACGATGTAGGAGGGGATGGATGGTTGTATCGTCGTATAAATTCAATATCTCCCTGCAGCTCGGCCTTTTTGCCAACGACCTCCGTGCAGTAAAGACGTGTCAGTTGGAAGCGGCAAAAACCCAGTCGATATAGTGATATATAGTGATATATAGTGAGTTCCGCCACAGACCATTTCTGTTCCGACCAAACAAGATGGAGCCAGTAAGCAAATTCACCACCATCAGTGACGAAAGCGAAGGCATCAAGGTCAATCCGAACCGGCCAGAGCTCGTGAAGCCCCTGTTCAATTCTGAGTCGGTGGAGTTGGGTTGGAAGCAAGGCAGACCATTCAACGTCGGAGCTGGTTTCCTAAATACCGGCAACAGCTGCTATTTGAACGCCACGCTTCAGGCGCTCTTTCACGTTCCGGCCCTGTCTAATTGGCTCACCTCCGACGAAGAACAGGCGCACGCCTTGAGCTGTCAGAACTCAGGTGAGAACCATCGATCATTTTTTCTATCATCGTTTTTTCTTTCTTCTCAATTAGTGGCTTGTGCAATAATCTAAACATTTTTTTTTCTCTCTTTTCAGATTCACAGTGCGTGATCTGCTCTGTGAGGGAAACGTTCGAGGAAGCGCAGCTGGAATCGGGCAATTCGATCCGCCCTTTTCGCATCGCAAATATCCTCAGCTTCTTGAACAGAGATTTCCAAACGGGCCGGCAACAGGACGCCCACGAGTTCTTGAGGTGTTTGCTGGAGAAGATGACGGATGCGTATCTGGTCCGTCGTTCCAGACATCTGCAGGTGGACATGAAACAATTGGAAACGACGCCGCTCGATCAGATACTGGGCGGCTGTCTGGATTCCACAGTGCGTTGTGGCAAATGTTCGTCGATCAGCTCGACGAAGCAACATTTCCAAGACATGCTGCTTGACGTCGAGCGAAGCGACACTGTCGACGAGTCCGTTGCCGAATTTTTCGCCACAGAGACGCTGGATGAGTACCGCTGCGGAAGCTGTAACAGGAAGGGCAAGGCGACCAAGCGGTTTGTCTTGGAGCGACCGCCGAACGTCCTCTGTGTACAGCTGAAGCGGTTCTCGTACTATACGAACGAGAAAATAACAAAGCACGTGCGTTTTCGCAGGACGCTCGACCTGTCGAAATACGCGAAAGGTGGTTCCGGCGAACGGCGGCCGCTGGTTTACAACCTGGCGTCCATCGTCTCGCATCATGGCTCATCAAGCGGTCGAGGGCATTACACGACCGTCGGCCAGGCTCATTCCGGTGCCTTTTACAAATTCGACGATACTTGTGTCCGGGAAATGCCGTACGCGGAGGTCAGCCGTACGAACGCCTACATTATGTTCTACGAAATTGAACCGGACCCCGAACGGCAGGTCCCCAAAGAAGAAAAGACGGATGCCCTTCCAGAAGCGAAACGCCGGCAAGCTCCTTCACCGCAGGCGCCTGTCGGCTACACGCAAGGATGGACGGAGCACCAGCAAAAACAGAAATCGAAGAAAAAAAAGCAGCGTCGAAAGTCCAATGACTGAAATTTGACTATTCTCTCTCTAAGTGATCCTTCACAGTCTGCCATAATATACCACGGAAGACATCGACATGTCGTCGAGAACAGACAATGCGATGGTATTATGTACAGGTATGAATTTTATTTGATCCAGGGGTGCGACTCTCGAAATCGTTCGAGTTAACGTCTCGCAACTCAACGATTTCGAGAACGTAACCTATGTCTATTCTGTGACAAGCAGTAATATCAAATCATTGACTGGTTACTGTTAATTCAGAAACGCAGGTCGTGTGATGGGCTACCCGTGACACCTACCTATAAACGGTAGAACGTTGTCGTTGAGGGGTAGATGCTGTTTGAATAGACGGATCAAGTATCAATTCATAATGTACTCATGATATTGAAATCGAATATATCCAATGACAATGATCCAACATTGAAATTGTTGTTCGTCAATCAAATCACGCCTGCGTATTTTTTCTTGTTCTTTGTACATAGTTCTGTGAATAATGAAAGAAATTCCAGATCATTTTTGTCGTTTCATTTCTGAAATCCTGTGAACCCCAAAATCAAGTTCAAGTCGAGCGACCATCAAGTGGTGGAACCACGAACACTCGACAGTTGCGATCGCGATAACTTCCCCTTTTCCAATGGCGGCTGGTGAGGGAGGGCTCAAGGGCTTCACTATTTGTAGAAAATGTTTTTCGAACTTCGAACCAACAAAACATAGACGGAATGTTCCATGATTTGAACAATTAGATCAGAAACGGGAACGGAATAAGAGCCTCTTTCTCTAGTTTCCGATCTAATATTGTTTATATCAGGAAACATTTTGTCCATGTTTTGCTGGTTCGAAGTTCGAGAGAAATTTTCTACAAGAAGTGCAGATAGAACATTATAGTTCTCAGCTTGCGAATTTGTTATTAACTTGAGCCCTCCTTGCAAAAAACTCACGAGCCGCCACTGCGGCCTCTTCCCTCTGCACCCCCACCCTGAAGCTCGAGCTAGAAAAATGGTGATGGGTGCAGAGGAACTTTGATATTACCTGCTTTGAGGGCGCGAAGGAACAAAGCAAATATCCGTTTCTTTTGTTGGCAGCACAATGAGCACATCACATCATAACCGGACTATTCTTATTAAGCCCCATTGTTATTCTGCATTGGGCCGACCGATGGTCAGGCAGGTACCTGCTTTGTACGATGTAGGAGGGGATGGATGGTTGTATCGTCGTATAAATTCAATATCTCCCTGCAGCTCGGCCTTTTTGCCAACGACCTCCGTGCAGTAAAGACGTGTCAGTTGGAAGCGGCAAAAACCCAGTCGATATAGTGATATATAGTGATATATAGTGAGTTCCGCCACAGACCATTTCTGTTCCGACCAAACAAGATGGAGCCAGTAAGCAAATTCACCACCATCAGTGACGAAAGCGAAGGCATCAAGGTCAATCCGAACCGGCCAGAGCTCGTGAAGCCCCTGTTCAATTCTGAGTCGGTGGAGTTGGGTTGGAAGCAAGGCAGACCATTCAACGTCGGAGCTGGTTTCCTAAATACCGGCAACAGCTGCTATTTGAACGCCACGCTTCAGGCGCTCTTTCACGTTCCGGCCCTGGCTAATTGGCTCACCTCCGACGAAGAACAGGCGCACGCCTTGAGCTGTCAGAACTCAGGTGAGAACCATCGATCATTTTTTCTATCATCGTTTTTTCTTTCTTCTCAATTAGTGGCTTGTGCAATAATCTAAACTTTTTTTTTTCTCTCTTTTCAGATTCACAGTGCGTGATCTGCTCTGTGAGGGAAACGTTCGAGGAAGCGCAGCTGGAATCGGGCAATTCGATCCGCCCTTTTCGCATCGCAAATATCCTCAGCTTCTTGAACAGAGATTTCCAAACGGGCCGGCAACAGGACGCCCACGAGTTCTTGAGGTGTTTGCTGGAGAAGATGACGGATGCGTATCTGGTCCGTCGTTCCAGACATCTGCAGGTGGACATGAAACAATTGGAAACGACGCCGCTCGATCAGATACTGGGCGGCTGTCTGGATTCCACAGTGCGTTGTGGCAAATGTTCGTCGATCAGCTCGACGAAGCAACATTTCCAAGACATGCTGCTTGACGTCGAGCGAAGCGACACTGTCGACGAGTCCGTTGCCGAATTTTTCGCCACAGAGACGCTGGATGAGTACCGCTGCGGAAGCTGTAACAGGAAGGGCAAGGCGACCAAGCGGTTTGTCTTGGAGCGACCGCCGAACGTCCTCTGTGTACAGCTGAAGCGGTTCTCGTACTATACGAACGAGAAAATAACAAAGCACGTGCGTTTTCGCAGGACGCTCGACCTGTCGAAATACGCGAAAGGTGGTTCCGGCGAACGGCGGCCGCTGGTTTACAACCTGGCGTCCATCGTCTCGCATCATGGCTCATCAAGCGGTCGAGGGCATTACACGACCGTCGGCCAGGCTCATTCCGGTGCCTTTTACAAATTCGACGATACTTGTGTCCGGGAAATGCCGTACGCGGAGGTCAGCCGTACGAACGCCTACATTATGTTCTACGAAATTGAACCGGACCCCGAACGGCAGGTCCCCAAAGAAGAAAAGACGGATGCCCTTCCAGAAGCGAAACGCCGGCAAGCTCCTTCACCGCAGGCGCCTGTCGGCTACACGCAAGGATGGACGGAGCACCAGCAAAAACAGAAATCGAAGAAAAAAAAGCAGCGTCGAAAGTCCAATGACTGAAATTTGACTATTCTCTCTCTAAGTGATCCTTCACAGTCTGCCATAATATACCACGGAAGACATCGACATGTCGTCGAGAACAGACAATGCGATGGTATTATGTACAGGTATGAATTTTATTTGATCCAGGGGTGCGACTCTCGAAATCGTTCGAGTTAACGTCTCGCAACTCAACGATTTCGAGAACGTAACCTATGTCTATTCTGTGACAAGCAGTAATATCAAATCATTGACTGGTTACTGTTAATTCAGAAACGCAGGTCGTGTGATGGGCTACCCGTGACACCTACCTATAAACGGTAGAACGTTGTCGTTGAGGGGTAGATGCTGTTTGAATAGACGGATCAAGTATCAATTCATAATGTACTCATGATATTGAAATCGAATATATCCAATGACAATGATCCAACAATGAAATTGTTGTTCGTCAATCAAATCACGCCTGCGTATTTTTTCTTGTTCTTTGTACATAGTTCTGTGAATAATGAAAGAAATTCCAGATCATTTTTGTCGTTTCATTTCTGAAATCCTGTGAACCCCAAAATCAAGTTCAAGTCGAGCGACCATCAAGTGGTGGAACCACGAACACTCGACAGTTGCGATCGCGATAACTTCCCCTTTTCCAATGGCGGCTGGTGAGGGAGGGCTCAAGGGCTTCACTATTTGTAGAAAATGTTTTTCGAACTTCGAACCAACAAAACATAGACGGAATGTTCCATGATTTGAACAATTAGATCAGAAACGGGAACGGAATAAGAGCCTCTTTCTCTAGTTTCCGATCTAATATTGTTTATATCAGGAAACATTTTGTCCATGTTTTGCTGGTTCGAAGTTCGAGAGAAATTTTCTACAAGAAGTGCAGATAGAACATTATAGTTCTCAGCTTGCGAATTTGTTATTAACTTGAGCCCTCCTTGCAAAAAACTCACGAGCCGCCACTGCGGCCTCTTCCCTCTGCACCCCCACCCTGAAGCTCGAGCTAGAAAAATGGTGATGGGTGCAGAGGAACTTTGATATTACCTGCTTTGAGGGCGCGAAGGAACAAAGCAAATATCCGTTTCTTTTGTTGGCAGCACAATGAGCACATCACATCATAACCGGACTATTCTTATTAAGCCCCATTGTTATTCTGCATTGGGCCGACCGATGGTCAGGCAGGTACCTGCTTTGTACGATGTAGGAGGGGATGGATGGTTGTATCGTCGTATAAATTCAATATCTCCCTGCAGCTCGGCCTTTTTGCCAACGACCTCCGTGCAGTAAAGACGTGTCAGTTGGAAGCGGCAAAAACCCAGTCGATATAGTGATATATAGTGATATATAGTGAGTTCCGCCACAGACCATTTCTGTTCCGACCAAACAAGATGGAGCCAGTAAGCAAATTCACCACCATCAGTGACGAAAGCGAAGGCATCAAGGTCAATCCGAACCGGCCAGAGCTCGTGAAGCCCCTGTTCAATTCTGAGTCGGTGGAGTTGGGTTGGAAGCAAGGCAGACCATTCAACGTCGGAGCTGGTTTCCTAAATACCGGCAACAGCTGCTATTTGAACGCCACGCTTCAGGCGCTCTTTCACGTTCCGGCCCTGGCTAATTGGCTCACCTCCGACGAAGAACAGGCGCACGCCTTGAGCTGTCAGAACTCAGGTGAGAACCATCGATCATTTTTTCTATCATCGTTTTTTCTTTCTTCTCAATTAGTGGCTTGTGCAATAATCTAAACATTTTTTTTTCTCTCTTTTCAGATTCACAGTGCGTGATCTGCTCTGTGAGGGAAACGTTCGAGGAAGCGCAGCTGGAATCGGGCAATTCGATCCGCCCTTTTCGCATCGCAAATATCCTCAGCTTCTTGAACAGAGATTTCCAAACGGGCCGGCAACAGGACGCCCACGAGTTCTTGAGGTGTTTGCTGGAGAAGATGACGGATGCGTATCTGGTCCGTCGTTCCAGACATCTGCAGGTGGACATGAAACAATTGGAAACGACGCCGCTCGATCAGATACTGGGCGGCTGTCTGGATTCCACAGTGCGTTGTGGCAAATGTTCGTCGATCAGCTCGACGAAGCAACATTTCCAAGACATGCTGCTTGACGTCGAGCGAAGCGACACTGTCGACGAGTCCGTTGCCGAATTTTTCGCCACAGAGACGCTGGATGAGTACCGCTGCGGAAGCTGTAACAGGAAGGGCAAGGCGACCAAGCGGTTTGTCTTGGAGCGACCGCCGAACGTCCTCTGTGTACAGCTGAAGCGGTTCTCGTACTATACGAACGAGAAAATAACAAAGCACGTGCGTTTTCGCAGGACGCTCGACCTGTCGAAATACGCGAAAGGTGGTTCCGGCGAACGGCGGCCGCTGGTTTACAACCTGGCGTCCATCGTCTCGCATCATGGCTCATCAAGCGGTCGAGGGCATTACACGACCGTCGGCCAGGCTCATTCCGGTGCCTTTTACAAATTCGACGATACTTGTGTCCGGGAAATGCCGTACGCGGAGGTCAGCCGTACGAACGCCTACATTATGTTCTACGAAATTGAACCGGACCCCGAACGGCAGGTCCCCAAAGAAGAAAAGACGGATGCCCTTCCAGAAGCGAAACGCCGGCAAGCTCCTTCACCGCAGGCGCCTGTCGGCTACACGCAAGGATGGACGGAGCACCAGCAAAAACAGAAATCGAAGAAAAAAAAGCAGCGTCGAAAGTCCAATGACTGAAATTTGACTATTCTCTCTCTAAGTGATCCTTCACAGTCTGCCATAATATACCACGGAAGACATCGACATGTCGTCGAGAACAGACAATGCGATGGTATTATGTACAGGTATGAATTTTATTTGATCCAGGGGTGCGACTCTCGAAATCGTTCGAGTTAACGTCTCGCAACTCAACGATTTCGAGAACGTAACCTATGTCTATTCTGTGACAAGCAGTAATATCAAATCATTGACTGGTTACTGTTAATTCAGAAACGCAGGTCGTGTGATGGGCTACCCGTGACACCTACCTATAAACGGTAGAACGTTGTCGTTGAGGGGTAGATGCTGTTTGAATAGACGGATCAAGTATCAATTCATAATGTACTCATGATATTGAAATCGAATATATCCAATGACAATGATCCAACATTGAAATTGTTGTTCGTCAATCAAATCACGCCTGCGTATTTTTTCTTGTTCTTTGTACATAGTTCTGTGAATAATGAAAGAAATTCCAGATCATTTTTGTCGTTTCATTTCTGAAATCCTGTGAACCCCAAAATCAAGTTCAAGTCGAGCGACCATCAAGTGGTGGAACCACGAACACTCGACAGTTGCGATCGCGATAACTTCCCCTTTTCCAATGGCGGCTGGTGAGGGAGGGCTCAAGGGCTTCACTATTTGTAGAAAATGTTTTTCGAACTTCGAACCAACAAAACATAGACGGAATGTTCCATGATTTGAACAATTAGATCAGAAACGGGAACGGAATAAGAGCCTCTTTCTCTAGTTTCCGATCTAATATTGTTTATATCAGGAAACATTTTGTCCATGTTTTGCTGGTTCGAAGTTCGAGAGAAATTTTCTACAAGAAGTGCAGATAGAACATTATAGTTCTCAGCTTGCGAATTTGTTATTAACTTGAGCCCTCCTTGCAAAAAACTCACGAGCCGCCACTGCGGCCTCTTCCCTCTGCACCCCCACCCTGAAGCTCGAGCTAGAAAAATGGTGATGGGTGCAGAGGAACTTTGATATTACCTGCTTTGAGGGCGCGAAGGAACAAAGCAAATATCCGTTTCTTTTGTTGGCAGCACAATGAGCACATCACATCATAACCGGACTATTCTTATTAAGCCCCATTGTTATTCTGCATTGGGCCGACCGATGGTCAGGCAGGTACCTGCTTTGTACGATGTAGGAGGGGATGGATGGTTGTATCGTCGTATAAATTCAATATCTCCCTGCAGCTCGGCCTTTTTGCCAACGACCTCCGTGCAGTAAAGACGTGTCAGTTGGAAGCGGCAAAAACCCAGTCGATATAGTGATATATAGTGATATATAGTGAGTTCCGCCACAGACCATTTCTGTTCCGACCAAACAAGATGGAGCCAGTAAGCAAATTCACCACCATCAGTGACGAAAGCGAAGGCATCAAGGTCAATCCGAACCGGCCAGAGCTCGTGAAGCCCCTGTTCAATTCTGAGTCGGTGGAGTTGGGTTGGAAGCAAGGCAGACCATTCAACGTCGGAGCTGGTTTCCTAAATACCGGCAACAGCTGCTATTTGAACGCCACGCTTCAGGCGCTCTTTCACGTTCCGGCCCTGGCTAATTGGCTCACCTCCGACGAAGAACAGGCGCACGCCTTGAGCTGTCAGAACTCAGGTGAGAACCATCGATCATTTTTTCTATCATCGTTTTTTCTTTCTTCTCAATTAGTGGCTTGTGCAATAATCTAAACATTTTTTTTTCTCTCTTTTCAGATTCACAGTGCGTGATCTGCTCTGTGAGGGAAACGTTCGAGGAAGCGCAGCTGGAATCGGGCAATTCGATCCGCCCTTTTCGCATCGCAAATATCCTCAGCTTCTTGAACAGAGATTTCCAAACGGGCCGGCAACAGGACGCCCACGAGTTCTTGAGGTGTTTGCTGGAGAAGATGACGGATGCGTATCTGGTCCGTCGTTCCAGACATCTGCAGGTGGACATGAAACAATTGGAAACGACGCCGCTCGATCAGATACTGGGCGGCTGTCTGGATTCCACAGTGCGTTGTGGCAAATGTTCGTCGATCAGCTCGACGAAGCAACATTTCCAAGACATGCTGCTTGACGTCGAGCGAAGCGACACTGTCGACGAGTCCGTTGCCGAATTTTTCGCCACAGAGACGCTGGATGAGTACCGCTGCGGAAGCTGTAACAGGAAGGGCAAGGCGACCAAGCGGTTTGTCTTGGAGCGACCGCCGAACGTCCTCTGTGTACAGCTGAAGCGGTTCTCGTACTATACGAACGAGAAAATAACAAAGCACGTGCGTTTTCGCAGGACGCTCGACCTGTCGAAATACGCGAAAGGTGGTTCCGGCGAACGGCGGCCGCTGGTTTACAACCTGGCGTCCATCGTCTCGCATCATGGCTCATCAAGCGGTCGAGGGCATTACACGACCGTCGGCCAGGCTCATTCCGGTGCCTTTTACAAATTCGACGATACTTGTGTCCGGGAAATGCCGTACGCGGAGGTCAGCCGTACGAACGCCTACATTATGTTCTACGAAATTGAACCGGACCCCGAACGGCAGGTCCCCAAAGAAGAAAAGACGGATGCCCTTCCAGAAGCGAAACGCCGGCAAGCTCCTTCACCGCAGGCGCCTGTCGGCTACACGCAAGGATGGACGGAGCACCAGCAAAAACGGAAATCGAAGAAAAAAAAGCAGCGTCGAAAGTCCAATGACTGAAATTTGACTATTCTCTCTCTAAGTGATCCTTCACAGTCTGCCATAATATACCACGGAAGACATCGACATGTCGTCGAGAACAGACAATGCGATGGTATTATGTACAGGTATGAATTTTATTTGATCCAGGGGTGCGACTCTCGAAATCGTTCGAGTTAACGTCTCGCAACTCAACGATTTCGAGAACGTAACCTATGTCTATTCTGTGACAAGCAGTAATATCAAATCATTGACTGGTTACTGTTAATTCAGAAACGCAGGTCGTGTGATGGGCTACCCGTGACACCTACCTATAAACGGTAGAACGTTGTCGTTGAGGGGTAGATGCTGTTTGAATAGACGGATCAAGTATCAATTCATAATGTACTCATGATATTGAAATCGAATATATCCAATGACAATGATCCAACATTGAAATTGTTGTTCGTCAATCAAATCACGCCTGCGTATTTTTTCTTGTTCTTTGTACATAGTTCTGTGAATAATGAAAGAAATTCCAGATCATTTTTGTCGTTTCATTTCTGAAATCCTGTGAACCCCAAAATCAAGTTCAAGTCGAGCGACCATCAAGTGGTGGAACCACGAACACTCGACAGTTGCGATCGCGATAACTTCCCCTTTTCCAATGGCGGCTGGTGAGGGAGGGCTCAAGGGCTTCACTATTTGTAGAAAATGTTTTTCGAACTTCGAACCAACAAAACATAGACGGAATGTTCCATGATTTGAACAATTAGATCAGAAACGGGAACGGAATAAGAGCCTCTTTCTCTAGTTTCCGATCTAATATTGTTTATATCAGGAAACATTTTGTCCATGTTTTGCTGGTTCGAAGTTCGAGAGAAATTTTCTACAAGAAGTGCAGATAGAACATTATAGTTCTCAGCTTGCGAATTTGTTATTAACTTGAGCCCTCCTTGCAAAAAACTCACGAGCCGCCACTGCGGCCTCTTCCCTCTGCACCCCCACCCTGAAGCTCGAGCTAGAAAAATGGTGATGGGTGCAGAGGAACTTTGATATTACCTGCTTTGAGGGCGCGAAGGAACAAAGCAAATATCCGTTTCTTTTGTTGGCAGCACAATGAGCACATCACATCATAACCGGACTATTCTTATTAAGCCCCATTGTTATTCTGCATTGGGCCGACCGATGGTCAGGCAGGTACCTGCTTTGTACGATGTTGGAGGGGATGGATGGTTGTATCGTCGTATAAATTCAATATCTCCCTGCAGCTCGGCCTTTTTGCCAACGACCTCCGTGCAGTAAAGACGTGTCAGTTGGAAGCGGCAAAAACCCAGTCGATATAGTGATATATAGTGATATATAGTGAGTTCCGCCACAGACCATTTCTGTTCCGACCAAACAAGATGGAGCCAGTAAGCAAATTCACCACCATCAGTGACGAAAGCGAAGGCATCAAGGTCAATCCGAACCGGCCAGAGCTCGTGAAGCCCCTGTTCAATTCTGAGTCGGTGGAGTTGGGTTGGAAGCAAGGCAGACCATTCAACGTCGGAGCTGGTTTCCTAAATACCGGCAACAGCTGCTATTTGAACGCCACGCTTCAGGCGCTCTTTCACGTTCCGGCCCTGGCTAATTGGCTCACCTCCGACGAAGAACAGGCGCACGCCTTGAGCTGTCAGAACTCAGGTGAGAACCATCGATCATTTTTTCTATCATCGTTTTTTCTTTCTTCTCAATTAGTGGCTTGTGCAATAATCTAAACATTTTTTTTTCTCTCTTTTCAGATTCACAGTGCGTGATCTGCTCTGTGAGGGAAACGTTCGAGGAAGCGCAGCTGGAATCGGGCAATTCGATCCGCCCTTTTCGCATCGCAAATATCCTCAGCTTCTTGAACAGAGATTTCCAAACGGGCCGGCAACAGGACGCCCACGAGTTCTTGAGGTGTTTGCTGGAGAAGATGACGGATGCGTATCTGGTCCGTCGTTCCAGACATCTGCAGGTGGACATGAAACAATTGGAAACGACGCCGCTCGATCAGATACTGGGCGGCTGTCTGGATTCCACAGTGCGTTGTGGCAAATGTTCGTCGATCAGCTCGACGAAGCAACATTTCCAAGACATGCTGCTTGACGTCGAGCGAAGCGACACTGTCGACGAGTCCGTTGCCGAATTTTTCGCCACAGAGACGCTGGATGAGTACCGCTGCGGAAGCTGTAACAGGAAGGGCAAGGCGACCAAGCGGTTTGTCTTGGAGCGACCGCCGAACGTCCTCTGTGTACAGCTGAAGCGGTTCTCGTACTATACGAACGAGAAAATAACAAAGCACGTGCGTTTTCGCAGGACGCTCGACCTGTCGAAATACGCGAAAGGTGGTTCCGGCGAACGGCGGCCGCTGGTTTACAACCTGGCGTCCATCGTCTCGCATCATGGCTCATCAAGCGGTCGAGGGCATTACACGACCGTCGGCCAGGCTCATTCCGGTGCCTTTTACAAATTCGACGATACTTGTGTCCGGGAAATGCCGTACGCGGAGGTCAGCCGTACGAACGCCTACATTATGTTCTACGAAATTGAACCGGACCCCGAACGGCAGGTCCCCAAAGAAGAAAAGACGGATGCCCTTCCAGAAGCGAAACGCCGGCAAGCTCCTTCACCGCAGGCGCCTGTCGGCTACACGCAAGGATGGACGGAGCACCAGCAAAAACAGAAATCGAAGAAAAAAAAGCAGCGTCGAAAGTCCAATGACTGAAATTTGACTATTCTCTCTCTAAGTGATCCTTCACAGTCTGCCATAATATACCACGGAAGACATCGACATGTCGTCGAGAACAGACAATGCGATGGTATTATGTACAGGTATGAATTTTATTTGATCCAGGGGTGCGACTCTCGAAATCGTTCGAGTTAACGTCTCGCAACTCAACGATTTCGAGAACGTAACCTATGTCTATTCTGTGACAAGCAGTAATATCAAATCATTGACTGGTTACTGTTAATTCAGAAACGCAGGTCGTGTGATGGGCTACCCGTGACACCTACCTATAAACGGTAGAACGTTGTCGTTGAGGGGTAGATGCTGTTTGAATAGACGGATCAAGTATCAATTCATAATGTACTCATGATATTGAAATCGAATATATCCAATGACAATGATCCAACATTGAAATTGTTGTTCGTCAATCAAATCACGCCTGCGTATTTTTTCTTGTTCTTTGTACATAGTTCTGTGAATAATGAAAGAAATTCCAGATCATTTTTGTCGTTTCATTTCTGAAATCCTGTGAACCCCAAAATCAAGTTCAAGTCGAGCGACCATCAAGTGGTGGAACCACGAACACTCGACAGTTGCGATCGCGATAACTTCCCCTTTTCCAATGGCGGCTGGTGAGGGAGGGCTCAAGGGCTTCACTATTTGTAGAAAATGTTTTTCGAACTTCGAACCAACAAAACATAGACGGAATGTTCCATGATTTGAACAATTAGATCAGAAACGGGAACGGAATAAGAGCCTCTTTCTCTAGTTTCCGATCTAATATTGTTTATATCAGGAAACATTTTGTCCATGTTTTGCTGGTTCGAAGTTCGAGAGAAATTTTCTACAAGAAGTGCAGATAGAACATTATAGTTCTCAGCTTGCGAATTTGTTATTAACTTGAGCCCTCCTTGCAAAAAACTCACGAGCCGCCACTGCGGCCTCTTCCCTCTGCACCCCCACCCTGAAGCTCGAGCTAGAAAAATGGTGATGGGTGCAGAGGAACTTTGATATTACCTGCTTTGAGGGCGCGAAGGAACAAAGCAAATATCCGTTTCTTTTGTTGGCAGCACAATGAGCACATCACATCATAACCGGACTATTCTTATTAAGCCCCATTGTTATTCTGCATTGGGCCGACCGATGGTCAGGCAGGTACCTGCTTTGTACGATGTAGGAGGGGATGGATGGTTGTATCGTCGTATAAATTCAATATCTCCCTGCAGCTCGGCCTTTTTGCCAACGACCTCCGTGCAGTAAAGACGTGTCAGTTGGAAGCGGCAAAAACCCAGTCGATATAGTGATATATAGTGATATATAGTGAGTTCCGCCACAGACCATTTCTGTTCCGACCAAACAAGATGGAGCCAGTAAGCAAATTCACCACCATCAGTGACGAAAGCGAAGGCATCAAGGTCAATCCGAACCGGCCAGAGCTCGTGAAGCCCCTGTTCAATTCTGAGTCGGTGGAGTTGGGTTGGAAGCAAGGCAGACCATTCAACGTCGGAGCTGGTTTCCTAAATACCGGCAACAGCTGCTATTTGAACGCCACGCTTCAGGCGCTCTTTCACGTTCCGGCCCTGGCTAATTGGCTCACCTCCGACGAAGAACAGGCGCACGCCTTGAGCTGTCAGAACTCAGGTGAGAACCATCGATCATTTTTTCTATCATCGTTTTTTCTTTCTTCTCAATTAGTGGCTTGTGCAATAATCTAAACATTTTTTTTTCTCTCTTTTCAGATTCACAGTGCGTGATCTGCTCTGTGAGGGAAACGTTCGAGGAAGCGCAGCTGGAATCGGGCAATTCGATCCGCCCTTTTCGCATCGCAAATATCCTCAGCTTCTTGAACAGAGATTTCCAAACGGGCCGGCAACAGGACGCCCACGAGTTCTTGAGGTGTTTGCTGGAGAAGATGACGGATGCGTATCTGGTCCGTCGTTCCAGACATCTGCAGGTGGACATGAAACAATTGGAAACGACGCCGCTCGATCAGATACTGGGCGGCTGTCTGGATTCCACAGTGCGTTGTGGCAAATGTTCGTCGATCAGCTCGACGAAGCAACATTTCCAAGACATGCTGCTTGACGTCGAGCGAAGCGACACTGTCGACGAGTCCGTTGCCGAATTTTTCGCCACAGAGACGCTGGATGAGTACCGCTGCGGAAGCTGTAACAGGAAGGGCAAGGCGACCAAGCGGTTTGTCTTGGAGCGACCGCCGAACGTCCTCTGTGTACAGCTGAAGCGGTTCTCGTACTATACGAACGAGAAAATAACAAAGCACGTGCGTTTTCGCAGGACGCTCGACCTGTCGAAATACGCGAAAGGTGGTTCCGGCGAACGGCGGCCGCTGGTTTACAACCTGGCGTCCATCGTCTCGCATCATGGCTCATCAAGCGGTCGAGGGCATTACACGACCGTCGGCCAGGCTCATTCCGGTGCCTTTTACAAATTCGACGATACTTGTGTCCGGGAAATGCCGTACGCGGAGGTCAGCCGTACGAACGCCTACATTATGTTCTACGAAATTGAACCGGACCCCGAACGGCAGGTCCCCAAAGAAGAAAAGACGGATGCCCTTCCAGAAGCGAAACGCCGGCAAGCTCCTTCACCGCAGGCGCCTGTCGGCTACACGCAAGGATGGACGGAGCACCAGCAAAAACAGAAATCGAAGAAAAAAAAGCAGCGTCGAAAGTCCAATGACTGAAATTTGACTATTCTCTCTCTAAGTGATCCTTCACAGTCTGCCATAATATACCACGGAAGACATCGACATGTCGTCGAGAACAGACAATGCGATGGTATTATGTACAGGTATGAATTTTATTTGATCCAGGGGTGCGACTCTCGAAATCGTTCGAGTTAACGTCTCGCAACTCAACGATTTCGAGAACGTAACCTATGTCTATTCTGTGACAAGCAGTAATATCAAATCATTGACTGGTTACTGTTAATTCAGAAACGCAGGTCGTGTGATGGGCTACCCGTGACACCTACCTATAAACGGTAGAACGTTGTCGTTGAGGGGTAGATGCTGTTTGAATAGACGGATCAAGTATCAATTCATAATGTACTCATGATATTGAAATCGAATATATCCAATGACAATGATCCAACATTGAAATTGTTGTTCGTCAATCAAATCACGCCTGCGTATTTTTTCTTGTTCTTTGTACATAGTTCTGTGAATAATGAAAGAAATTCCAGATCATTTTTGTCGTTTCATTTCTGAAATCCTGTGAACCCCAAAATCAAGTTCAAGTCGAGCGACCATCAAGTGGTGGAACCACGAACACTCGACAGTTGCGATCGCGATAACTTCCCCTTTTCCAATGGCGGCTGGTGAGGGAGGGCTCAAGGGCTTCACTATTTGTAGAAAATGTTTTTCGAACTTCGAACCAACAAAACATAGACGGAATGTTCCATGATTTGAACAATTAGATCAGAAACGGGAACGGAATAAGAGCCTCTTTCTCTAGTTTCCGATCTAATATTGTTTATATCAGGAAACATTTTGTCCATGTTTTGCTGGTTCGAAGTTCGAGAGAAATTTTCTACAAGAAGTGCAGATAGAACATTATAGTTCTCAGCTTGCGAATTTGTTATTAACTTGAGCCCTCCTTGCAAAAAACTCACGAGCCGCCACTGCGGCCTCTTCCCTCTGCACCCCCACCCTGAAGCTCGAGCTAGAAAAATGGTGATGGGTGCAGAGGAACTTTGATATTACCTGCTTTGAGGGCGCGAAGGAACAAAGCAAATATCCGTTTCTTTTGTTGGCAGCACAATGAGCACATCACATCATAACCGGACTATTCTTATTAAGCCCCATTGTTATTCTGCATTGGGCCGACCGATGGTCAGGCAGGTACCTGCTTTGTACGATGTAGGAGGGGATGGATGGTTGTATCGTCGTATAAATTCAATATCTCCCTGCAGCTCGGCCTTTTTGCCAACGACCTCCGTGCAGTAAAGACGTGTCAGTTGGAAGCGGCAAAAACCCAGTCGATATAGTGATATATAGTGATATATAGTGAGTTCCGCCACAGACCATTTCTGTTCCGACCAAACAAGATGGAGCCAGTAAGCAAATTCACCACCATCAGTGACGAAAGCGAAGGCATCAAGGTCAATCCGAACCGGCCAGAGCTCGTGAAGCCCCTGTTCAATTCTGAGTCGGTGGAGTTGGGTTGGAAGCAAGGCAGACCATTCAACGTCGGAGCTGGTTTCCTAAATACCGGCAACAGCTGCTATTTGAACGCCACGCTTCAGGCGCTCTTTCACGTTCCGGCCCTGGCTAATTGGCTCACCTCCGACGAAGAACAGGCGCACGCCTTGAGCTGTCAGAACTCAGGTGAGAACCATCGATCATTTTTTCTATCATCGTTTTTTCTTTCTTCTCAATTAGTGGCTTGTGCAATAATCTAAACATTTTTTTTTCTCTCTTTTCAGATTCACAGTGCGTGATCTGCTCTGTGAGGGAAACGTTCGAGGAAGCGCAGCTGGAATCGGGCAATTCGATCCGCCCTTTTCGCATCGCAAATATCCTCAGCTTCTTGAACAGAGATTTCCAAACGGGCCGGCAACAGGACGCCCACGAGTTCTTGAGGTGTTTGCTGGAGAAGATGACGGATGCGTATCTGGTCCGTCGTTCCAGACATCTGCAGGTGGACATGAAACAATTGGAAACGACGCCGCTCGATCAGATACTGGGCGGCTGTCTGGATTCCACAGTGCGTTGTGGCAAATGTTCGTCGATCAGCTCGACGAAGCAACATTTCCAAGACATGCTGCTTGACGTCGAGCGAAGCGACACTGTCGACGAGTCCGTTGCCGAATTTTTCGCCACAGAGACGCTGGATGAGTACCGCTGCGGAAGCTGTAACAGGAAGGGCAAGGCGACCAAGCGGTTTGTCTTGGAGCGACCGCCGAACGTCCTCTGTGTACAGCTGAAGCGGTTCTCGTACTATACGAACGAGAAAATAACAAAGCACGTGCGTTTTCGCAGGACGCTCGACCTGTCGAAATACGCGAAAGGTGGTTCCGGCGAACGGCGGCCGCTGGTTTACAACCTGGCGTCCATCGTCTCGCATCATGGCTCATCAAGCGGTCGAGGGCATTACACGACCGTCGGCCAGGCTCATTCCGGTGCCTTTTACAAATTCGACGATACTTGTGTCCGGGAAATGCCGTACGCGGAGGTCAGCCGTACGAACGCCTACATTATGTTCTACGAAATTGAACCGGACCCCGAACGGCAGGTCCCCAAAGAAGAAAAGACGGATGCCCTTCCAGAAGCGAAACGCCGGCAAGCTCCTTCACCGCAGGCGCCTGTCGGCTACACGCAAGGATGGACGGAGCACCAGCAAAAACAGAAATCGAAGAAAAAAAAGCAGCGTCGAAAGTCCAATGACTGAAATTTGACTATTCTCTCTCTAAGTGATCCTTCACAGTCTGCCATAATATACCACGGAAGACATCGACATGTCGTCGAGAACAGACAATGCGATGGTATTATGTACAGGTATGAATTTTATTTGATCCAGGGGTGCGACTCTCGAAATCGTTCGAGTTAACGTCTCGCAACTCAACGATTTCGAGAACGTAACCTATGTCTATTCTGTGACAAGCAGTAATATCGAATCATTGACTGGTTACTGTTAATTCAGAAACGCAGGTCGTGTGATGGGCTACCCGTGACACCTACCTATAAACGGTAGAACGTTGTCGTTGAGGGGTAGATGCTGTTTGAATAGACGGATCAAGTATCAATTCATAATGTACTCATGATATTGAAATCGAATATATCCAATGACAATGATCCAACATTGAAATTGTTGTTCGTCAATCAAATCACGCCTGCGTATTTTTTCTTGTTCTTTGTACATAGTTCTGTGAATAATGAAAGAAATTCCAGATCATTTTTGTCGTTTCATTTCTGAAATCCTGTGAACCCCAAAATCAAGTTCAAGTCGAGCGACCATCAAGTGGTGGAACCACGAACACTCGACAGTTGCGATCGCGATAACTTCCCCTTTTCCAATGGCGGCTGGTGAGGGAGGGCTCAAGGGCTTCACTATTTGTAGAAAATGTTTTTCGAACTTCGAACCAACAAAACATAGACGGAATGTTCCATGATTTGAACAATTAGATCAGAAACGGGAACGGAATAAGAGCCTCTTTCTCTAGTTTCCGATCTAATATTGTTTATATCAGGAAACATTTTGTCCATGTTTTGCTGGTTCGAAGTTCGAGAGAAATTTTCTACAAGAAGTGCAGATAGAACATTATAGTTCTCAGCTTGCGAATTTGTTATTAACTTGAGCCCTCCTTGCAAAAAACTCACGAGCCGCCACTGCGGCCTCTTCCCTCTGCACCCCCACCCTGAAGCTCGAGCTAGAAAAATGGTGATGGGTGCAGAGGAACTTTGATATTACCTGCTTTGAGGGCGCGAAGGAACAAAGCAAATATCCGTTTCTTTTGTTGGCAGCACAATGAGCACATCACATCATAACCGGACTATTCTTATTAAGCCCCATTGTTATTCTGCATTGGGCCGACCGATGGTCAGGCAGGTACCTGCTTTGTACGATGTAGGAGGGGATGGATGGTTGTATCGTCGTATAAATTCAATATCTCCCTGCAGCTCGGCCTTTTTGCCAACGACCTCCGTGCAGTAAAGACGTGTCAGTTGGAAGCGGCAAAAACCCAGTCGATATAGTGATATATAGTGATATATAGTGAGTTCCGCCACAGACCATTTCTGTTCCGACCAAACAAGATGGAGCCAGTAAGCAAATTCACCACCATCAGTGACGAAAGCGAAGGCATCAAGGTCAATCCGAACCGGCCAGAGCTCGTGAAGCCCCTGTTCAATTCTGAGTCGGTGGAGTTGGGTTGGAAGCAAGGCAGACCATTCAACGTCGGAGCTGGTTTCCTAAATACCGGCAACAGCTGCTATTTGAACGCCACGCTTCAGGCGCTCTTTCACGTTCCGGCCCTGGCTAATTGGCTCACATCCGACGAAGAACAGGCGCACGCCTTGAGCTGTCAGAACTCAGGTGAGAACCATCGATCATTTTTTCTATCATCGTTTTTTCTTTCTTCTCAATTAGTGGCTTGTGCAATAATCTAAACATTTTTTTTTCTCTCTTTTCAGATTCACAGTGCGTGATCTGCTCTGTGAGGGAAACGTTCGAGGAAGCGCAGCTGGAATCGGGCAATTCGATCCGCCCTTTTCGCATCGCAAATATCCTCAGCTTCTTGAACAGAGATTTCCAAACGGGCCGGCAACAGGACGCCCACGAGTTCTTGAGGTGTTTGCTGGAGAAGATGACGGATGCGTATCTGGTCCGTCGTTCCAGACATCTGCAGGTGGACATGAAACAATTGGAAACGACGCCGCTCGATCAGATACTGGGCGGCTGTCTGGATTCCACAGTGCGTTGTGGCAAATGTTCGTCGATCAGCTCGACGAAGCAACATTTCCAAGACATGCTGCTTGACGTCGAGCGAAGCGACACTGTCGACGAGTCCGTTGCCGAATTTTTCGCCACAGAGACGCTGGATGAGTACCGCTGCGGAAGCTGTAACAGGAAGGGCAAGGCGACCAAGCGGTTTGTCTTGGAGCGACCGCCGAACGTCCTCTGTGTACAGCTGAAGCGGTTCTCGTACTATACGAACGAGAAAATAACAAAGCACGTGCGTTTTCGCAGGACGCTCGACCTGTCGAAATACGCGAAAGGTGGTTCCGGCGAACGGCGGCCGCTGGTTTACAACCTGGCGTCCATCGTCTCGCATCATGGCTCATCAAGCGGTGGAGGGCATTACACGACCGTCGGCCAGGCTCATTCCGGTGCCTTTTACAAATTCGACGATACTTGTGTCCGGGAAATGCCGTACGCGGAGGTCAGCCGTACGAACGCCTACATTATGTTCTACGAAATTGAACCGGACCCCGAACGGCAGGTCCCCAAAGAAGAAAAGACGGATGCCCTTCCAGAAGCGAAACGCCGGCAAGCTCCTTCACCGCAGGCGCCTGTCGGCTACACGCAAGGATGGACGGAGCACCAGCAAAAACAGAAATCGAAGAAAAAAAAGCAGCGTCGAAAGTCCAATGACTGAAATTTGACTATTCTCTCTCTAAGTGATCCTTCACAGTCTGCCATAATATACCACGGAAGACATCGACATGTCGTCGAGAACAGACAATGCGATGGTATTATGTACAGGTATGAATTTTATTTGATCCAGGGGTGCGACTCTCGAAATCGTTCGAGTTAACGTCTCGCAACTCAACGATTTCGAGAACGTAACCTATGTCTATTCTGTGACAAGCAGTAATATCGAATCATTGACTGGTTACTGTTAATTCAGAAACGCAGGTCGTGTGATGGGCTACCCGTGACACCTACCTATAAACGGTAGAACGTTGTCGTTGAGGGGTAGATGCTGTTTGAATAGACGGATCAAGTATCAATTCATAATGTACTCATGATATTGAAATCGAATATATCCAATGACAATGATCCAACAATGAAATTGTTGTTCGTCAATCAAATCACGCCTGCGTATTTTTTCTTGTTCTTTGTACATAGTTCTGTGAATAATGAAAGAAATTCCAGATCATTTTTGTCGTTTCATTTCTGAAATCCTGTGAACCCCAAAATCAAGTTCAAGTCGAGCGACCATCAAGTGGTGGAACCACGAACACTCGACAGTTGCGATCGCGATAACTTCCCCTTTTCCAATGGCGGCTGGTGAGGGAGGGCTCAAGGGCTTCACTATTTGTAGAAAATGTTTTTCGAACTTCGAACCAACAAAACATAGACGGAATGTTCCATGATTTGAACAATTAGATCAGAAACGGGAACGGAATAAGAGCCTCTTTCTCTAGTTTCCGATCTAATATTGTTTATATCAGGAAACATTTTGTCCATGTTTTGCTGGTTCGAAGTTCGAGAGAAATTTTCTACAAGAAGTGCAGATAGAACATTATAGTTCTCAGCTTGCGAATTTGTTATTAACTTGAGCCCTCCTTGCAAAAAACTCACGAGCCGCCACTGCGGCCTCTTCCCTCTGCACCCCCACCCTGAAGCTCGAGCTAGAAAAATGGTGATGGGTGCAGAGGAACTTTGATATTACCTGCTTTGAGGGCGCGAAGGAACAAAGCAAATATCCGTTTCTTTTGTTGGCAGCACAATGAGCACATCACATCATAACCGGACTATTCTTATTAAGCCCCATTGTTATTCTGCATTGGGCCGACCGATGGTCAGGCAGGTACCTGCTTTGTACGATGTAGGAGGGGATGGATGGTTGTATCGTCGTATAAATTCAATATCTCCCTGCAGCTCGGCCTTTTTGCCAACGACCTCCGTGCAGTAAAGACGTGTCAGTTGGAAGCGGCAAAAACCCAGTCGATATAGTGATATATAGTGATATATAGTGAGTTCCGCCACAGACCATTTCTGTTCCGACCAAACAAGATGGAGCCAGTAAGCAAATTCACCACCATCAGTGACGAAAGCGAAGGCATCAAGGTCAATCCGAACCGGCCAGAGCTCGTGAAGCTCCTGTTCAATTCTGAGTCGGTGGAGTTGGGTTGGAAGCAAGGCAGACCATTCAACGTCGGAGCTGGTTTCCTAAATACCGGCAACAGCTGCTATTTGAACGCCACGCTTCAGGCGCTCTTTCACGTTCCGGCCCTGGCTAATTGGCTCACCTCCGACGAAGAACAGGCGCACGCCTTGAGCTGTCAGAACTCAGGTGAGAACCATCGATCATTTTTTCTATCATCGTTTTTTCTTTCTTCTCAATTAGTGGCTTGTGCAATAATCTAAACATTTTTTTTTCTCTCTTTTCAGATTCACAGTGCGTGATCTGCTCTGTGAGGGAAACGTTCGAGGAAGCGCAGCTGGAATCGGGCAATTCGATCCGCCCTTTTCGCATCGCAAATATCCTCAGCTTCTTGAACAGAGATTTCCAAACGGGCCGGCAACAGGACGCCCACGAGTTCTTGAGGTGTTTGCTGGAGAAGATGACGGATGCGTATCTGGTCCGTCGTTCCAGACATCTGCAGGTGGACATGAAACAATTGGAAACGACGCCGCTCGATCAGATACTGGGCGGCTGTCTGGATTCCACAGTGCGTTGTGGCAAATGTTCGTCGATCAGCTCGACGAAGCAACATTTCCAAGACATGCTGCTTGACGTCGAGCGAAGCGACACTGTCGACGAGTCCGTTGCCGAATTTTTCGCCACAGAGACGCTGGATGAGTACCGCTGCGGAAGCTGTAACAGGAAGGGCAAGGCGACCAAGCGGTTTGTCTTGGAGCGACCGCCGAACGTCCTCTGTGTACAGCTGAAGCGGTTCTCGTACTATACGAACGAGAAAATAACAAAGCACGTGCGTTTTCGCAGGACGCTCGACCTGTCGAAATACGCGAAAGGTGGTTCCGGCGAACGGCGGCCGCTGGTTTACAACCTGGCGTCCATCGTCTCGCATCATGGCTCATCAAGCGGTCGAGGGCATTACACGACCGTCGGCCAGGCTCATTCCGGTGCCTTTTACAAATTCGACGATACTTGTGTCCGGGAAATGCCGTACGCGGAGGTCAGCCGTACGAACGCCTACATTATGTTCTACGAAATTGAACCGGACCCCGAACGGCAGGTCCCCAAAGAAGAAAAGACGGATGCCCTTCCAGAAGCGAAACGCCGGCAAGCTCCTTCACCGCAGGCGCCTGTCGGCTACACGCAAGGATGGACGGAGCACCAGCAAAAACAGAAATCGAAGAAAAAAAAGCAGCGTCGAAAGTCCAATGACTGAAATTTGACTATTCTCTCTCTAAGTGATCCTTCACAGTCTGCCATAATATACCACGGAAGACATCGACATGTCGTCGAGAACAGACAATGCGATGGTATTATGTACAGGTATGAATTTTATTTGATCCAGGGGTGCGACTCTCGAAATCGTTCGAGTTAACGTCTCGCAACTCAACGATTTCGAGAACGTAACCTATGTCTATTCTGTGACAAGCAGTAATATCGAATCATTGACTGGTTACTGTTAATTCAGAAACGCAGGTCGTGTGATGGGCTACCCGTGACACCTACCTATAAACGGTAGAACGTTGTCGTTGAGGGGTAGATGCTGTTTGAATAGACGGATCAAGTATCAATTCATAATGTACTCATGATATTGAAATCGAATATATCCAATGACAATGATCCAACAATGAAATTGTTGTTCGTCAATCAAATCACGCCTGCGTATTTTTTCTTGTTCTTTGTACATAGTTCTGTGAATAATGAAAGAAATTCCAGATCATTTTTGTCGTTTCATTTCTGAAATCCTGTGAACCCCAAAATCAAGTTCAAGTCGAGCGACCATCAAGTGGTGGAACCACGAACACTCGACAGTTGCGATCGCGATAACTTCCCCTTTTCCAATGGCGGCTGGTGAGGGAGGGCTCAAGGGCTTCACTATTTGTAGAAAATGTTTTTCGAACTTCGAACCAACAAAACATAGACGGAATGTTCCATGATTTGAACAATTAGATCAGAAACGGGAACGGAATAAGAGCCTCTCTCTCTAGTTTCCGATCTAATATTGTTTATATCAGGAAACATTTTGTCCATGTTTTGCTGGTTCGAAGTTCGAGAGAAATTTTCTACAAGAAGTGCAGATAGAACATTATAGTTCTCAGCTTGCGAATTTGTTATTAACTTGAGCCCTCCTTGCAAAAAACTCACGAGCCGCCACTGCGGCCTCTTCCCTCTGCACCCCCACCCTGAAGCTCGAGCTAGAAAAATGGTGATGGGTGCAGAGGAACTTTGATATTACCTGCTTTGAGGGCGCGAAGGAACAAAGCAAATATCCGTTTCTTTCGTTGGCAGCACAATGAGCACATCACATCATAACCGGACTATTCTTATTAAGCCCCATTGTTATTCTGCATTGGGCCGACCGATGGTCAGGCAGGTACCTGCTTTGTACGATGTAGGAGGGGATGGATGGTTGTATCGTCGTATAAATTCAATATCTCCCTGCAGCTCGGCCTTTTTGCCAACGACCTCCGTGCAGTAAAGACGTGTCAGTTGGAAGCGGCAAAAACCCAGTCGATATAGTGATATATAGTGATATATAGTGAGTTCCGCCACAGACCATTTCTGTTCCGACCAAACAAGATGGAGCCAGTAAGCAAATTCACCACCATCAGTGACGAAAGCGAAGGCATCAAGGTCAATCCGAACCGGCCAGAGCTCGTGAAGCCCCTGTTCAATTCTGAGTCGGTGGAGTTGGGTTGGAAGCAAGGCAGACCATTCAACGTCGGAGCTGGTTTCCTAAATACCGGCAACAGCTGCTATTTGAACGCCACGCTTCAGGCGCTCTTTCACGTTCCGGCCCTGGCTAATTGGCTCACCTCCGACGAAGAACAGGCGCACGCCTTGAGCTGTCAGAACTCAGGTGAGAACCATCGATCATTTTTTCTATCATCGTTTTTTCTTTCTTCTCAATTAGTGGCTTGTGCAATAATCTAAACATTTTTTTTTCTCTCTTTTCAGATTCACAGTGCGTGATCTGCTCTGTGAGGGAAACGTTCGAGGAAGCGCAGCTGGAATCGGGCAATTCGATCCGCCCTTTTCGCATCGCAAATATCCTCAGCTTCTTGAACAGAGATTTCCAAACGGGCCGGCAACAGGACGCCCACGAGTTCTTGAGGTGTTTGCTGGAGAAGATGACGGATGCGTATCTGGTCCGTCGTTCCAGACATCTGCAGGTGGACATGAAACAATTGGAAACGACGCCGCTCGATCAGATACTGGGCGGCTGTCTGGATTCCACAGTGCGTTGTGGCAAATGTTCGTCGATCAGCTCGACGAAGCAACATTTCCAAGACATGCTGCTTGACGTCGAGCGAAGCGACACTGTCGACGAGTCCGTTGCCGAATTTTTCGCCACAGAGACGCTGGATGAGTACCGCTGCGGAAGCTGTAACAGGAAGGGCAAGGCGACCAAGCGGTTTGTCTTGGAGCGACCGCCGAACGTCCTCTGTGTACAGCTGAAGCGGTTCTCGTACTATACGAACGAGAAAATAACAAAGCACGTGCGTTTTCGCAGGACGCTCGACCTGTCGAAATACGCGAAAGGTGGTTCCGGCGAACGGCGGCCGCTGGTTTACAACCTGGCGTCCATCGTCTCGCATCATGGCTCATCAAGCGGTCGAGGGCATTACACGACCGTCGGCCAGGCTCATTCCGGTGCCTTTTACAAATTCGACGATACTTGTGTCCGGGAAATGCCGTACGCGGAGGTCAGCCGTACGAACGCCTACATTATGTTCTACGAAATTGAACCGGACCCCGAACGGCAGGTCCCCAAAGAAGAAAAGACGGATGCCCTTCCAGAAGCGAAACGCCGGCAAGCTCCTTCACCGCAGGCGCCTGTCGGCTACACGCAAGGATGGACGGAGCACCAGCAAAAACAGAAATCGAAGAAAAAAAAGCAGCGTCGAAAGTCCAATGACTGAAATTTGACTATTCTCTCTCTAAGTGATCCTTCACAGTCTGCCATAATATACCACGGAAGACATCGACATGTCGTCGAGAACAGACAATGCGATGGTATTATGTACAGGTATGAATTTTATTTGATCCAGGGGTGCGACTCTCGAAATCGTTCGAGTTAACGTCTCGCAACTCAACGATTTCGAGAACGTAACCTATGTCTATTCTGTGACAAGCAGTAATATCGAATCATTGACTGGTTACTGTTAATTCAGAAACGCAGGTCGTGTGATGGGCTACCCGTGACACCTACCTATAAACGGTAGAACGTTGTCGTTGAGGGGTAGATGCTGTTTGAATAGACGGATCAAGTATCAATTCATAATGTACTCATGATATTGAAATCGAATATATCCAATGACAATGATCCAACAATGAAATTGTTGTTCGTCAATCAAATCACGCCTGCGTATTTTTTCTTGTTCTTTGTACATAGTTCTGTGAATAATGAAAGAAATTCCAGATCATTTTTGTCGTTTCATTTCTGAAATCCTGTGAACCCCAAAATCAAGTTCAAGTCGAGCGACCATCAAGTGGTGGAACCACGAACACTCGACAGTTGCGATCGCGATAACTTCCCCTTTTCCAATGGCGGCTGGTGAGGGAGGGCTCAAGGGCTTCACTATTTGTAGAAAATGTTTTTCGAACTTCGAACCAACAAAACATAGACGGAATGTTCCATGATTTGAACAATTAGATCAGAAACGGGAACGGAATAAGAGCCTCTTTCTCTAGTTTCCGATCTAATATTGTTTATATCAGGAAACATTTTGTCCATGTTTTGCTGGTTCGAAGTTCGAGAGAAATTTTCTACAAGAAGTGCAGATAGAACATTATAGTTCTCAGCTTGCGAATTTGTTATTAACTTGAGCCCTCCTTGCAAAAAACTCACGAGCCGCCACTGCGGCCTCTTCCCTCTGCACCCCCACCCTGAAGCTCGAGCTAGAAAAATGGTGATGGGTGCAGAGGAACTTTGATATTACCTGCTTTGAGGGCGCGAAGGAACAAAGCAAATATCCGTTTCTTTTGTTGGCAGCACAATGAGCACATCACATCATAACCGGACTATTCTTATTAAGCCCCATTGTTATTCTGCATTGGGCCGACCGATGGTCAGGCAGGTACCTGCTTTGTACGATGTAGGAGGGGATGGATGGTTGTATCGTCGTATAAATTCAATATCTCCCTGCAGCTCGGCCTTTTTGCCAACGACCTCCGTGCAGTAAAGACGTGTCAGTTGGAAGCGGCAAAAACCCAGTCGATATAGTGATATATAGTGATATATAGTGAGTTCCGCCACAGACCATTTCTGTTCCGACCAAACAAGATGGAGCCAGTAAGCAAATTCACCACCATCAGTGACGAAAGCGAAGGCATCAAGGTCAATCCGAACCGGCCAGAGCTCGTGAAGCCCCTGTTCAATTCTGAGTCGGTGGAGTTGGGTTGGAAGCAAGGCAGACCATTCAACGTCGGAGCTGGTTTCCTAAATACCGGCAACAGCTGCTATTTGAACGCCACGCTTCAGGCGCTCTTTCACGTTCCGGCCCTGGCTAATTGGCTCACCTCCGACGAAGAACAGGCGCACGCCTTGAGCTGTCAGAACTCAGGTGAGAACCATCGATCATTTTTTCTATCATCGTTTTTTCTTTCTTCTCAATTAGTGGCTTGTGCAATAATCTAAACATTTTTTTTTCTCTCTTTTCAGATTCACAGTGCGTGATCTGCTCTGTGAGGGAAACGTTCGAGGAAGCGCAGCTGGAATCGGGCAATTCGATCCGCCCTTTTCGCATCGCAAATATCCTCAGCTTCTTGAACAGAGATTTCCAAACGGGCCGGCAACAGGACGCCCACGAGTTCTTGAGGTGTTTGCTGGAGAAGATGACGGATGCGTATCTGGTCCGTCGTTCCAGACATCTGCAGGTGGACATGAAACAATTGGAAACGACGCCGCTCGATCAGATACTGGGCGGCTGTCTGGATTCCACAGTGCGTTGTGGCAAATGTTCGTCGATCAGCTCGACGAAGCAACATTTCCAAGACATGCTGCTTGACGTCGAGCGAAGCGACACTGTCGACGAGTCCGTTGCCGAATTTTTCGCCACAGAGACGCTGGATGAGTACCGCTGCGGAAGCTGTAACAGGAAGGGCAAGGCGACCAAGCGGTTTGTCTTGGAGCGACCGCCGAACGTCCTCTGTGTACAGCTGAAGCGGTTCTCGTACTATACGAACGAGAAAATAACAAAGCACGTGCGTTTTCGCAGGACGCTCGACCTGTCGAAATACGCGAAAGGTGGTTCCGGCGAACGGCGGCCGCTGGTTTACAACCTGGCGTCCATCGTCTCGCATCATGGCTCATCAAGCGGTCGAGGGCATTACACGACCGTCGGCCAGGCTCATTCCGGTGCCTTTTACAAATTCGACGATACTTGTGTCCGGGAAATGCCGTACGCGGAGGTCAGCCGTACGAACGCCTACATTATGTTCTACGAAATTGAACCGGACCCCGAACGGCAGGTCCCCAAAGAAGAAAAGACGGATGCCCTTCCAGAAGCGAAACGCCGGCAAGCTCCTTCACCGCAGGCGCCTGTCGGCTACACGCAAGGATGGACGGAGCACCAGCAAAAACAGAAATCGAAGAAAAAAAAGCAGCGTCGAAAGTCCAATGACTGAAATTTGACTATTCTCTCTCTAAGTGATCCTTCACAGTCTGCCATAATATACCACGGAAGACATCGACATGTCGTCGAGAACAGACAATGCGATGGTATTATGTACAGGTATGAATTTTATTTGATCCAGGGGTGCGACTCTCGAAATCGTTCGAGTTAACGTCTCGCAACTCAACGATTTCGAGAACGTAACCTATGTCTATTCTGTGACAAGCAGTAATATCGAATCATTGACTGGTTACTGTTAATTCAGAAACGCAGGTCGTGTGATGGGCTACCCGTGACACCTACCTATAAACGGTAGAACGTTGTCGGTGAGGGGTAGATGCTGTTTGAATAGACGGATCAAGTATCAATTCATAATGTACTCATGATATTGAAATCGAATATATCCAATGACAATGATCCAACAATGAAATTGTTGTTCGTCAATCAAATCACGCCTGCGTATTTTTTCTTGTTCTTTGTACATAGTTCTGTGAATAATGAAAGAAATTCCAGATCATTTTTGTCGTTTCATTTCTGAAATCCTGTGAACCCCAAAATCAAGTTCAAGTCGAGCGACCATCAAGTGGTGGAACCACGAACACTCGACAGTTGCGATCGCGATAACTTCCCCTTTTCCAATGGCGGCTGGTGAGGGAGGGCTCAAGGGCTTCACTATTTGTAGAAAATGTTTTTCGAACTTCGAACCAACAAAACATAGACGGAATGTTCCATGATTTGAACAATTAGATCAGAAACGGGAACGGAATAAGAGCCTCTTTCTCTAGTTTCCGATCTAATATTGTTTATATCAGGAAACATTTTGTCCATGTTTTGCTGGTTCGAAGTTCGAGAGAAATTTTCTACAAGAAGTGCAGATAGAACATTATAGTTCTCAGCTTGCGAATTTGTTATTAACTTGAGCCCTCCTTGCAAAAAACTCACGAGCCGCCACTGCGGCCTCTTCCCTCTGCACCCCCACCCTGAAGCTCGAGCTAGAAAAATGGTGATGGGTGCAGAGGAACTTTGATATTACCTGCTTTGAGGGCGCGAAGGAACAAAGCAAATATCCGTTTCTTTTGTTGGCAGCACAATGAGCACATCACATCATAACCGGACTATTCTTATTAAGCCCCATTGTTATTCTGCATTGGGCCGACCGATGGTCAGGCAGGTACCTGCTTTGTACGATGTAGGAGGGGATGGATGGTTGTATCGTCGTATAAATTCAATATCTCCCTGCAGCTCGGCCTTTTTGCCAACGACCTCCGTGCAGTAAAGACGTGTCAGTTGGAAGCGGCAAAAACCCAGTCGATATAGTGATATATAGTGATATATAGTGAGTTCCGCCACAGACCATTTCTGTTCCGACCAAACAAGATGGAGCCAGTAAGCAAATTCACCACCATCAGTGACGAAAGCGAAGGCATCAAGGTCAATCCGAACCGGCCAGAGCTCGTGAAGCCCCTGTTCAATTCTGAGTCGGTGGAGTTGGGTTGGAAGCAAGGCAGACCATTCAACGTCGGAGCTGGTTTCCTAAATACCGGCAACAGCTGCTATTTGAACGCCACGCTTCAGGCGCTCTTTCACGTTCCGGCCCTGGCTAATTGGCTCACCTCCGACGAAGAACAGGCGCACGCCTTGAGCTGTCAGAACTCAGGTGAGAACCATCGATCATTTTTTCTATCATCGTTTTTTCTTTCTTCTCAATTAGTGGCTTGTGCAGTAATCTAAACATTTTTTTTTCTCTCTTTTCAGATTCACAGTGCGTGATCTGCTCTGTGAGGGAAACGTTCGAGGAAGCGCAGCTGGAATCGGGCAATTCGATCCGCCCTTTTCGCATCGCAAATATCCTCAGCTTCTTGAACAGAGATTTCCAAACGGGCCGGCAACAGGACGCCCACGAGTTCTTGAGGTGTTTGCTGGAGAAGATGACGGATGCGTATCTGGTCCGTCGTTCCAGACATCTGCAGGTGGACATGAAACAATTGGAAACGACGCCGCTCGATCAGATACTGGGCGGCTGTCTGGATTCCACAGTGCGTTGTGGCAAATGTTCGTCGATCAGCTCGACGAAGCAACATTTCCAAGACATGCTGCTTGACGTCGAGCGAAGCGACACTGTCGACGAGTCCGTTGCCGAATTTTTCGCCACAGAGACGCTGGATGAGTACCGCTGCGGAAGCTGTAACAGGAAGGGCAAGGCGACCAAGCGGTTTGTCTTGGAGCGACCGCCGAACGTCCTCTGTGTACAGCTGAAGCGGTTCTCGTACTATACGAACGAGAAAATAACAAAGCACGTGCGTTTTCGCAGGACGCTCGACCTGTCGAAATACGCGAAAGGTGGTTCCGGCGAACGGCGGCCGCTGGTTTACAACCTGGCGTCCATCGTCTCGCATCATGGCTCATCAAGCGGTCGAGGGCATTACACGACCGTCGGCCAGGCTCATTCCGGTGCCTTTTACAAATTCGACGATACTTGTGTCCGGGAAATGCCGTACGCGGAGGTCAGCCGTACGAACGCCTACATTATGTTCTACGAAATTGAACCGGACCCCGAACGGCAGGTCCCCAAAGAAGAAAAGACGGATGCCCTTCCAGAAGCGAAACGCCGGCAAGCTCCTTCACCGCAGGCGCCTGTCGGCTACACGCAAGGATGGACGGAGCACCAGCAAAAACAGAAATCGAAGAAAAAAAAGCAGCGTCGAAAGTCCAATGACTGAAATTTGACTATTCTCTCTCTAAGTGATCCTTCACAGTCTGCCATAATATACCACGGAAGACATCGACATGTCGTCGAGAACAGACAATGCGATGGTATTATGTACAGGTATGAATTTTATTTGATCCAGGGGTGCGACTCTCGAAATCGTTCGAGTTAACGTCTCGCAACTCAACGATTTCGAGAACGTAACCTATGTCTATTCTGTGACAAGCAGTTATATCGAATCATTGACTGGTTACTGTTAATTCAGAAACGCAGGTCGTGTGATGGGCTACCCGTGACACCTACCTATAAACGGTAGAACGTTGTCGTTGAGGGGTAGATGCTGTTTGAATAGACGGATCAAGTATCAATTCATAATGTACTCATGATATTGAAATCGAATATATCCAATGACAATGATCCAACAATGAAATTGTTGTTCGTCAATCAAATCACGCCTGCGTATTTTTTCTTGTTCTTTGTACATAGTTCTGTGAATAATGAAAGAAATTCCAGATCATTTTTGTCGTTTCATTTCTGAAATCCTGTGAACCCCAAAATCAAGTTCAAGTCGAGCGACCATCAAGTGGTGGAACCACGAACACTCGACAGTTGCGATCGCGATAACTTCCCCTTTTCCAATGGCGGCTGGTGAGGGAGGGCTCAAGGGCTTCACTATTTGTAGAAAATGTTTTTCGAACTTCGAACCAACAAAACATAGACGGAATGTTCCATGATTTGAACAATTAGATCAGAAACGGGAACGGAATAAGAGCCTCTTTCTCTAGTTTCCGATCTAATATTGTTTATATCAGGAAACATTTTGTCCATGTTTTGCTGGTTCGAAGTTCGAGAGAAATTTTCTACAAGAAGTGCAGATAGAACATTATAGTTCTCAGCTTGCGAATTTGTTATTAACTTGAGCCCTCCTTGCAAAAAACTCACGAGCCGCCACTGCGGCCTCTTCCCTCTGCACCCCCACCCTGAAGCTCGAGCTAGAAAAATGGTGATGGGTGCAGAGGAACTTTGATATTACCTGCTTTGAGGGCGCGAAGGAACAAAGCAAATATCCGTTTCTTTTGTTGGCAGCACAATGAGCACATCACATCATAACCGGACTATTCTTATTAAGCCCCATTGTTATTCTGCATTGGGCCGACCGATGGTCAGGCAGGTACCTGCTTTGTACGATGTAGGAGGGGATGGATGGTTGTATCGTCGTATAAATTCAATATCTCCCTGCAGCTCGGCCTTTTTGCCAACGACCTCCGTGCAGTAAAGACGTGTCAGTTGGAAGCGGCAAAAACCCAGTCGATATAGTGATATATAGTGATATATAGTGAGTTCCGCCACAGACCATTTCTGTTCCGACCAAACAAGATGGAGCCAGTAAGCAAATTCACCACCATCAGTGACGAAAGCGAAGGCATCAAGGTCAATCCGAACCGGCCAGAGCTCGTGAAGCCCCTGTTCAATTCTGAGTCGGTGGAGTTGGGTTGGAAGCAAGGCAGACCATTCAACGTCGGAGCTGGTTTCCTAAATACCGGCAACAGCTGCTATTTGAACGCCACGCTTCAGGCGCTCTTTCACGTTCCGGCCCTGGCTAATTGGCTCACCTCCGACGAAGAACAGGCGCACGCCTTGAGCTGTCAGAACTCAGGTGAGAACCATCGATCATTTTTTCTATCATCGTTTTTTCTTTCTTCTCAATTAGTGGCTTGTGCAATAATCTAAACATTTTTTTTTCTCTCTTTTCAGATTCACAGTGCGTGATCTGCTCTGTGAGGGAAACGTTCGAGGAAGCGCAGCTGGAATCGGGCAATTCGATCCGCCCTTTTCGCATCGCAAATATCCTCAGCTTCTTGAACAGAGATTTCCAAACGGGCCGGCAACAGGACGCCCACGAGTTCTTGAGGTGTTTGCTGGAGAAGATGACGGATGCGTATCTGGTCCGTCGTTCCAGACATCTGCAGGTGGACATGAAACAATTGGAAACGACGCCGCTCGATCAGATACTGGGCGGCTGTCTGGATTCCACAGTGCGTTGTGGCAAATGTTCGTCGATCAGCTCGACGAAGCAACATTTCCAAGACATGCTGCTTGACGTCGAGCGAAGCGACACTGTCGACGAGTCCGTTGCCGAATTTTTCGCCACAGAGACGCTGGATGAGTACCGCTGCGGAAGCTGTAACAGGAAGGGCAAGGCGACCAAGCGGTTTGTCTTGGAGCGACCGCCGAACGTCCTCTGTGTACAGCTGAAGCGGTTCTCGTACTATACGAACGAGAAAATAACAAAGCACGTGCGTTTTCGCAGGACGCTCGACCTGTCGAAATACGCGAAAGGTGGTTCCGGCGAACGGCGGCCGCTGGTTTACAACCTGGCGTCCATCGTCTCGCATCATGGCTCATCAAGCGGTCGAGGGCATTACACGACCGTCGGCCAGGCTCATTCCGGTGCCTTTTACAAATTCGACGATACTTGTGTCCGGGAAATGCCGTACGCGGAGGTCAGCCGTACGAACGCCTACATTATGTTCTACGAAATTGAACCGGACCCCGAACGGCAGGTCCCCAAAGAAGAAAAGACGGATGCCCTTCCAGAAGCGAAACGCCGGCAAGCTCCTTCACCGCAGGCGCCTGTCGGCTACACGCAAGGATGGACGGAGCACCAGCAAAAACAGAAATCGAAGAAAAAAAAGCAGCGTCGAAAGTCCAATGACTGAAATTTGACTATTCTCTCTCTAAGTGATCCTTCACAGTCTGCCATAATATACCACGGAAGACATCGACATGTCGTCGAGAACAGACAATGCGATGGTATTATGTACAGGTATGAATTTTATTTGATCCAGGGGTGCGACTCTCGAAATCGTTCGAGTTAACGTCTCGCAACTCAACGATTTCGAGAACGTAACCTATGTCTATTCTGTGACAAGCAGTAATATCGAATCATTGACTGGTTACTGTTAATTCAGAAACGCAGGTCGTGTGATGGGCTACCCGTGACACCTACCTATAAACGGTAGAACGTTGTCGTTGAGGGGTAGATGCTGTTTGAATAGACGGATCAAGTATCAATTCATAATGTACTCATGATATTGAAATCGAATATATCCAATGACAATGATCCAACATTGAAATTGTTGTTCGTCAATCAAATCACGCCTGCGTATTTTTTCTTGTTCTTTGTACATAGTTCTGTGAATAATGAAAGAAATTCCAGATCATTTTTGTCGTTTCATTTCTGAAATCCTGTGAACCCCAAAATCAAGTTCAAGTCGAGCGACCATCAAGTGGTGGAACCACGAACACTCGACAGTTGCGATCGCGATAACTTCCCCTTTTCCAATGGCGGCTGGTGAGGGAGGGCTCAAGGGCTTCACTATTTGTAGAAAATGTTTTTCGAACTTCGAACCAACAAAACATAGACGGAATGTTCCATGATTTGAACAATTAGATCAGAAACGGGAACGGAATAAGAGCCTCTCTCTCTAGTTTCCGATCTAATATTGTTTATATCAGGAAACATTTTGTCCATGTTTTGCTGGTTCGAAGTTCGAGAGAAATTTTCTACAAGAAGTGCAGATAGAACATTATAGTTCTCAGCTTGCGAATTTGTTATTAACTTGAGCCCTCCTTGCAAAAAACTCACGAGCCGCCACTGCGGCCTCTTCCCTCTGCACCCCCACCCTGAAGCTCGAGCTAGAAAAATGGTGATGGGTGCAGAGGAACTTTGATATTACCTGCTTTGAGGGCGCGAAGGAACAAAGCAAATATCCGTTTCTTTTGTTGGCAGCACAATGAGCACATCACATCATAACCGGACTATTCTTATTAAGCCCCATTGTTATTCTGCATTGGGCCGACCGATGGTCAGGCAGGTACCTGCTTTGTACGATGTAGGAGGGGATGGATGGTTGTATCGTCGTATAAATTCAATATCTCCCTGCAGCTCGGCCTTTTTGCCAACGACCTCCGTGCAGTAAAGACGTGTCAGTTGGAAGCGGCAAAAACCCAGTCGATATAGTGATATATAGTGATATATAGTGAGTTCCGCCACAGACCATTTCTGTTCCGACCAAACAAGATGGAGCCAGTAAGCAAATTCACCACCATCAGTGACGAAAGCGAAGGCATCAAGGTCAATCCGAACCGGCCAGAGCTCGTGAAGCCCCTGTTCAATTCTGAGTCGGTGGAGTTGGGTTGGAAGCAAGGCAGACCATTCAACGTCGGAGCTGGTTTCCTAAATACCGGCAACAGCTGCTATTTGAACGCCACGCTTCAGGCGCTCTTTCACGTTCCGGCCCTGGCTAATTGGCTCACCTCCGACGAAGAACAGGCGCACGCCTTGAGCTGTCAGAACTCAGGTGAGAACCATCGATCATTTTTTCTATCATCGTTTTTTCTTTCTTCTCAATTAGTGGCTTGTGCAATAATCTAAACATTTTTTTTTCTCTCTTTTCAGATTCACAGTGCGTGATCTGCTCTGTGAGGGAAACGTTCGAGGAAGCGCAGCTGGAATCGGGCAATTCGATCCGCCCTTTTCGCATCGCAAATATCCTCAGCTTCTTGAACAGAGATTTCCAAACGGGCCGGCAACAGGACGCCCACGAGTTCTTGAGGTGTTTGCTGGAGAAGATGACGGATGCGTATCTGGTCCGTCGTTCCAGACATCTGCAGGTGGACATGAAACAATTGGAAACGACGCCGCTCGATCAGATACTGGGCGGCTGTCTGGATTCCACAGTGCGTTGTGGCAAATGTTCGTCGATCAGCTCGACGAAGCAACATTTCCAAGACATGCTGCTTGACGTCGAGCGAAGCGACACTGTCGACGAGTCCGTTGCCGAATTTTTCGCCACAGAGACGCTGGATGAGTACCGCTGCGGAAGCTGTAACAGGAAGGGCAAGGCGACCAAGCGGTTTGTCTTGGAGCGACCGCCGAACGTCCTCTGTGTACAGCTGAAGCGGTTCTCGTACTATACGAACGAGAAAATAACAAAGCACGTGCGTTTTCGCAGGACGCTCGACCTGTCGAAATACGCGAAAGGTGGTTCCGGCGAACGGCGGCCGCTGGTTTACAACCTGGCGTCCATCGTCTCGCATCATGGCTCATCAAGCGGTCGAGGGCATTACACGACCGTCGGCCAGGCTCATTCCGGTGCCTTTTACAAATTCGACGATACTTGTGTCCGGGAAATGCCGTACGCGGAGGTCAGCCGTACGAACGCCTACATTATGTTCTACGAAATTGAACCGGACCCCGAACGGCAGGTCCCCAAAGAAGAAAAGACGGATGCCCTTCCAGAAGCGAAACGCCGGCAAGCTCCTTCACCGCAGGCGCCTGTCGGCTACACGCAAGGATGGACGGAGCACCAGCAAAAACAGAAATCGAAGAAAAAAAAGCAGCGTCGAAAGTCCAATGACTGAAATTTGACTATTCTCTCTCTAAGTGATCCTTCACAGTCTGCCATAATATACCACGGAAGACATCGACATGTCGTCGAGAACAGACAATGCGATGGTATTATGTACAGGTATGAATTTTATTTGATCCAGGGGTGCGACTCTCGAAATCGTTCGAGTTAACGTCTCGCAACTCAACGATTTCGAGAACGTAACCTATGTCTATTCTGTGACAAGCAGTAATATCAAATCATTGACTGGTTACTGTTAATTCAGAAACGCAGGTCGTGTGATGGGCTACCCGTGACACCTACCTATAAACGGTAGAACGTTGTCGTTGAGGGGTAGATGCTGTTTGAATAGACGGATCAAGTATCAATTCATAATGTACTCATGATATTGAAATCGAATATATCCAATGACAATGATCCAACATTGAAATTGTTGTTCGTCAATCAAATCACGCCTGCGTATTTTTTCTTGTTCTTTGTACATAGTTCTGTGAATAATGAAAGAAATTCCAGATCATTTTTGTCGTTTCATTTCTGAAATCCTGTGAACCCCAAAATCAAGTTCAAGTCGAGCGACCATCAAGTGGTGGAACCACGAACACTCGACAGTTGCGATCGCGATAACTTCCCCTTTTCCAATGGCGGCTGGTGAGGGAGGGCTCAAGGGCTTCACTATTTGTAGAAAATGTTTTTCGAACTTCGAACCAACAAAACATAGACGGAATGTTCCATGATTTGAACAATTAGATCAGAAACGGGAACGGAATAAGAGCCTCTTTCTCTAGTTTCCGATCTAATATTGTTTATATCAGGAAACATTTTGTCCATGTTTTGCTGGTTCGAAGTTCGAGAGAAATTTTCTACAAGAAGTGCAGATAGAACATTATAGTTCTCAGCTTGCGAATTTGTTATTAACTTGAGCCCTCCTTGCAAAAAACTCACGAGCCGCCACTGCGGCCTCTTCCCTCTGCACCCCCACCCTGAAGCTCGAGCTAGAAAAATGGTGATGGGTGCAGAGGAACTTTGATATTACCTGCTTTGAGGGCGCGAAGGAACAAAGCAAATATCCGTTTCTTTTGTTGGCAGCACAATGAGCACATCACATCATAACCGGACTATTCTTATTAAGCCCCATTGTTATTCTGCATTGGGCCGACCGATGGTCAGGCAGGTACCTGCTTTGTACGATGTAGGAGGGGATGGATGGTTGTATCGTCGTATAAATTCAATATCTCCCTGCAGCTCGGCCTTTTTGCCAACGACCTCCGTGCAGTAAAGACGTGTCAGTTGGAAGCGGCAAAAACCCAGTCGATATAGTGATATATAGTGATATATAGTGAGTTCCGCCACAGACCATTTCTGTTCCGACCAAACAAGATGGAGCCAGTAAGCAAATTCACCACCATCAGTGACGAAAGCGAAGGCATCAAGGTCAATCCGAACCGGCCAGAGCTCGTGAAGCCCCTGTTCAATTCTGAGTCGGTGGAGTTGGGTTGGAAGCAAGGCAGACCATTCAACGTCGGAGCTGGTTTCCTAAATACCGGCAACAGCTGCTATTTGAACGCCACGCTTCAGGCGCTCTTTCACGTTCCGGCCCTGGCTAATTGGCTCACCTCCGACGAAGAACAGGCGCACGCCTTGAGCTGTCAGAACTCAGGTGAGAACCATCGATCATTTTTTCTATCATCGTTTTTTCTTTCTTCTCAATTAGTGGCTTGTGCAATAATCTAAACATTTTTTTTTCTCTCTTTTCAGATTCACAGTGCGTGATCTGCTCTGTGAGGGAAACGTTCGAGGAAGCGCAGCTGGAATCGGGCAATTCGATCCGCCCTTTTCGCATCGCAAATATCCTCAGCTTCTTGAACAGAGATTTCCAAACGGGCCGGCAACAGGACGCCCACGAGTTCTTGAGGTGTTTGCTGGAGAAGATGACGGATGCGTATCTGGTCCGTCGTTCCAGACATCTGCAGGTGGACATGAAACAATTGGAAACGACGCCGCTCGATCAGATACTGGGCGGCTGTCTGGATTCCACAGTGCGTTGTGGCAAATGTTCGTCGATCAGCTCGACGAAGCAACATTTCCAAGACATGCTGCTTGACGTCGAGCGAAGCGACACTGTCGACGAGTCCGTTGCCGAATTTTTCGCCACAGAGACGCTGGATGAGTACCGCTGCGGAAGCTGTAACAGGAAGGGCAAGGCGACCAAGCGGTTTGTCTTGGAGCGACCGCCGAACGTCCTCTGTGTACAGCTGAAGCGGTTCTCGTACTATACGAACGAGAAAATAACAAAGCACGTGCGTTTTCGCAGGACGCTCGACCTGTCGAAATACGCGAAAGGTGGTTCCGGCGAACGGCGGCCGCTGGTTTACAACCTGGCGTCCATCGTCTCGCATCATGGCTCATCAAGCGGTCGAGGGCATTACACGACCGTCGGCCAGGCTCATTCCGGTGCCTTTTACAAATTCGACGATACTTGTGTCCGGGAAATGCCGTACGCGGAGGTCAGCCGTACGAACGCCTACATTATGTTCTACGAAATTGAACCGGACCCCGAACGGCAGGTCCCCAAAGAAGAAAAGACGGATGCCCTTCCAGAAGCGAAACGCCGGCAAGCTCCTTCACCGCAGGCGCCTGTCGGCTACACGCAAGGATGGACGGAGCACCAGCAAAAACGGAAATCGAAGAAAAAAAAGCAGCGTCGAAAGTCCAATGACTGAAATTTGACTATTCTCTCTCTAAGTGATCCTTCACAGTCTGCCATAATATACCACGGAAGACATCGACATGTCGTCGAGAACAGACAATGCGATGGTATTATGTACAGGTATGAATTTTATTTGATCCAGGGGTGCGACTCTCGAAATCGTTCGAGTTAACGTCTCGCAACTCAACGATTTCGAGAACGTAACCTATGTCTATTCTGTGACAAGCAGTAATATCAAATCATTGACTGGTTACTGTTAATTCAGAAACGCAGGTCGTGTGATGGGCTACCCGTGACACCTACCTATAAACGGTAGAACGTTGTCGTTGAGGGGTAGATGCTGTTTGAATAGACGGATCAAGTATCAATTCATAATGTACTGTAAGATCCTGACCGAGAAGAGAATGCACAAGCAATTTTATTAAACGAGCCGTTAGTGTCCGGAAGGCGAAATGTAAAACAGATGATGCCTAGAATCGTGGGAACGCGGTGGAGGAAACCCAAAAAAGGACCAGACGTTATTTAATCTTCGTGTGCGCGAAAATTTCGGTGAAAGGCTAAGTCAACACGTATTAATTGCCAATGGAGGTGCCCGGACACATAAACTTCGTTCGACATAAAACCGAAAAATCCAAGCCAAATGGGCGTGTAACAGAATTAGGGTAAATTAGACGACGAACCCATCAAAGGACCCCGCTGCGCTGGGACCAGGGCGAGCGACCAACCCCCAATGTATGTGTGAACGTCTGGAGATGACGAAAACAACGGACTTTGCGCGAATCTATGTTAATTGAATATTAAAAGTGTTATTCTAGTTCTGTAATTGCCATTACTATGGTGGTTGAATTCGCGTGCACGCACAGGTGAAGAAAACACCAAATAACATGTTATTGGGAGCCGGGAAAATTGCAAACGATAAGACCGCGATGTTCGTAAAAATAAATGAATTAAACTAGTGTGTGCATCGGGAAATCAAACCACTATAGTAAGGGCATAAGCTTAGGTCAAATTCGTTCAAATTTACTGAGTAAGTAGAAAAGTAGGTAAGTGGCACCAACAGAATGCGACACGGGATGACATCTATGGGGTGGTGTGTGAAATCAAAATTGCAGGCCGCGACCAGAGCAGGCTGTGAAGGGAGAGGGGACAATCCGGACAAAGCTACTCAGCGAATCCAAAGCCGAGGGTGGTTTTTGAAGAGGTCGGTGATTGGTCAATGACTTAAGCCACAAGAGGGGATGGAAAAATCTGAGCTATGGGAAAAGGAGAGCGTAATTCGGGAGTGACGATTGAGACGTTTTTGCGAACGGTCGAGAAATTAATTTCGTGACGGTTCCGAAATTTGGTCTAAGACTCGCTATAAAAATATATTGTTTGAGTAAAATCCCGTACACTTGGGGAGATTTAATTTTGTGAATATTTCGAGCTTTGTCTAAAATTCTCTATTGTGAATTTCTGTAAGCAGAATCGAGTCTACTCGGGAAGGTTTGATTCGCGAAGTCGCGGCTTTGATAATCATTTGCTTTTAGAGTTAAATTGGGGTTTGTGGAAAGTTTGGGTTCTAAATAGTCATCGTAGAATTGTTTGTTGGGATTCAAGGTGTGGGAGTTATTTGCTTTGCAGTGTTCACGAGATCTCGATTACTTGTGCACGGGAAACTTAGTGGGGTCTGCGAGTTCAGTGTTTCTAAGTGCCTGATTGTGAAACATAACAAGGAATAGTTCCTGTCAACGATTGATAGCAGAGAAAGGTTGGTGCCCCTTCATTGTGTGTTAGACTGTAATTATGTTTTCCCGTATAAAATGTTCGACTATGATTTTGTGTCAGAGGGCCTCAACCTCAATGTTTCAGAGTAGAATTACTTGTTGCTGAAAATCACTAATGACGGCTGGTGAATGTGACCGCAGGGTGGGTTCTGTTCTGTTTGTCTGTTGGTTTGTTTGTTTATTTGATTGTCAGCAATTGACGTGGGAGCAAATCCCACCATGTTCAATTAACGGACCGAGTCGCCGTAATAAGGATAAGCGGTGTAGTACCGCTATCACAACCGACCCCTTCGTTAAGATAGGAAGCCATGGTGCACTTTGAGCCGCGGAATTGAAGCCCTTTTTGTTTGTCAGTTCGGCGATTGATGACTCCTAGCTCGATGAAAAAAACCTAGTCTGAGTCGCCAATGACCGGCGAAAGTTCAAGAGCCACCGATGGGAATACCTATGTATTAAAAAAGAACGTGAAGGCCTAGTGAACAGCTTCGGCGAACGTGTGGTTTCGAGGGTTTAGGGAACTTTGCATGTCTCGCATGATAGCGTTTCCGCGAGGGCTCGGTGGTCGCGGGGGTCGTATATTCATCTGTAAGTTGTGTCACTTCCGGCCCAGCGACTGAAGAAAACTGGCCATCGTAAAGAAAAGAATAAGTCCTCCCAAATAACAAGATTAGTAATATAAATTTGGTCCGTTCATTATTTCATGTGTAATTTGAAATTGATGTAAAAAGTCACAATAGACTGCCGTGCTTCCTTAGGGTAGATAGCAGCTTTTCAGGTGACTCAAGAAGACGTCGGTGCCCAGGCCGAGAATATAGGTTAGGCCGACTAAGTAGGTCAGAAACTCCTTTTATGCACCCTGCGGAAAACATTACACCATGCCCGTGTGTGCTATAAAATTCGGGAAGACGAAGATGCGTTATTGAAGGTACGATTTCCTCATTAATTATAAAAGTCTCTGGGCGAGATGCAGTGGAGCCACCTTGGCACGAAAATAACGTAATGGGGGTGAGGGTCAGTGAGCTGATCGAAAAGCCCATTTCTACAGGAGAACAATCAAAATTGTCCCGCAAATTAAAGCCTAGACACAGGAATCATAGTTCGAAATACGGAAATATTTTAGATTGTAATTCGAATATTTATGTACATGTATTGAAATTTGGCGCCTTGAAATATGCTTGTGTAAATCGTTGGAAAAACGAGAGAAGCCGCCAGCTGCATTGTTAGGTAACCCTTTTAACTAGATTCAGTCAGGGACGTCTCTCAGAGGTTTGATCAGGTTTTCTTTCAGGAACAACATAATCGCCCGCCGTGACAGGTAGACTAGTTAGCGTTGCTTCATCTCAACGGTGTGGCGGCAGCATCCCTCCTTCCAGTTGAAATTGTTCAACTCGGGGGTGCAATGCCTCCCCGCCGTTCGATTGTAAAATGTAGGGAATTTCAGGTTAGGTAGTTGTCGCTGAGAGCTTGCGCGTCTAGCGAAACTAAATTAGTCTAATTAACATAAGAGCTTCTGAGCCCGCTAGAGCGAAGTCAGTCGGCCAGAATTATTATAGTCTGCGAACGAATTTGATCATTAGCCTAAGTACTCGATGTATTGCCAATTGAACAATCAATTTCTTATGTACAAATAAATCTAAGTGTGGTCCAAAGGTTGTCTGTTATCATTTCATTGCAAGGTCTGTGGTTTTAAATCACTAATCATAGAACGAAAAAGGGGGGGGGGGGGGGAATGATAGGGAATGGAAGCAAAGTGAAAGGGGCTGTGGAACCCGTAATTAGTGGGCTTAACTCATTTAACAAGCAGTTAAGGGCTAATTACGTCAGCGGTGATCAGCGACGACGACGGAGGGGCGGGTGTGAAATAGGGGGAAAGGGGTAAGGGACATGACGTAGGAAAGAAGGGATGAGATACTCGAGCCCCGGCGAGGGGTACAGGGTAAGACCGAAGGTGTAAGTATCAGACTTAATTATTTATGTTAACCTAGACGGTCCCGAAACTATGGCTAGGGAAGGGTTATGTTACAAAATGGTGCTGCGTGAACCAGGATGATTAGTCGCAAGTATTTAAAAAAACAGACGGTGATGTAAATGATAACAAACAAACAAACAAACAAATAAAAAAATAGCTTAAGGAACGTAGTGAAACCAACATTAAAATCACAAGAGGTAGTAAAGGGGTAGTTAAAAGCGAAAGGGACGACCTATTCAGAGAGCGGTAACAAAAGAAACCCGGCGCCTTGGTGAGAGTACCGTTGGGTCGGGAATTTGTGGGACGGCCACATGGGTGTGTTGTGATGGCGCTAGACACGTACTGTAAACAAGAAACAGGGCCGTAATCAAAATTGTGAAAGGGCCCTTCCTAAATTCAAGGTATCTCTATATAGGGGGTGAAGGTGATAGAGGGGAGGGGAGGGAAAAAGGGGAGTGAGAACAATGCTCAACTAGTAAGGGGGGGGAGGGGGGGTGCACTAAATGGGGAGAAAGAAGCCAGCGAGAAATGATTTAGACTTACACGTTAGTTTCCTAGTTGTTGATTTACTGTTGATGCGATTGTTTATTGGTAAGCATTGAGGAAAAGGATGCGCTTGCAGGCTGGCGCGAAGCGGGTAGGTCATGCGAAGTGGCGCTTGCGGTGTGTGTCTGTTCCAGGTAGGGACGTGCCCGGTGAATGGCCATGGCCATTGCCAGCGGCCATGCTCCAGGACGCAGACCAAGTATGAAGTTATGGCGGCTGTGGTGGTGAGAGAATTCTTAGTTTCAACGAGGACGTGGTGACAAAGCGAGCAGTATCAACATGGCGACTAATTAACACAATTTATCCGCTTGCGTAATTAGTGTAGCCAATATGAGATGTATAGTAGGAATTAGTAAGGATCGTGAGGAGCCGGGATGAGCGACAACTAACTTAGAAATAATTCTAGTCAAATAACCACTATTATAAGAAACTGGTAGTACTTTCTCTAGCGGAGAGTTCCCGTCAACGTGGATGATGGCAAGAACGCCGCACGGTGTGAAGGAGCTACCTTGGCGATGGTTGGCATGCTATTTGAATTTTAGTATGATAGAAGGAACGACCTTGGCCATTGGAAGAGACTGCGCTCAAGTTAATATCAGGAGTAGTGTCTGCGGGAAGTTAGAGATAGTTGGTGAAGTAGGGCCAATGCACAGTGGTAGAAGTAGGAGCGTGCGGAGGCCGAGCATGTCTAATGAAGATGTCGGATGACGAGTGCTAATATGCGATTATTCTCAAACGATAGGATTACGGTCGTGATGGCAGGACGCAAGAACCCGCGAAAAATCCAGGTAGCGGAACGTTCCCGGAGCCGCTCGAATTTGAGGAAGGGCGCAAATCGGGAGGTAGCACCTGAGGAGGACCTCATTCCTGCGTGGTTCTTCCGCTACAATGAAGAGAGTGGGCGACGTCAAGACGAAGCGGAACGCCGTAATGAAGAAAGGGAGAGAAGACAAGCTGAGCGCGAGGCGACGATGATGGCGACGTTCGTGGAGGCGATGAACTCGCTGAAGGAGGTCGTTCGTCCGCCGACTGCCGCACCGGAAGCACCGGCTGTCCTCGAGGTCGGCGGAGGACCGGAAGAACAACCGCTCGCTGAGATGAGAAGTGGACTATCCACAGCTACATCCGGCGCGATGGAAATGGACGCACCCAGCCGGAACTTGACGCCAGCTGATCTGGGAAGCCAGCTAAGAGCGCTGGTAAATCAAGCGGCTCCATTACCTGCAAGGCCGAGCTTCGAAAGTACCGAGGGAGTGGGAAATCCGATGGTGTTTATCGAGAAGATAGAAGAGTGCGCGAGGAAGGGGAAGATGGACTACGAGCAAACCATCAACCTTGTGATGGAGTGTCTGAAAGGCAAGGCAAAGAGATGGGCGAGTGTCCACCAAGTTGAGTGGACATCCTACGCAGACTTCCGGGAGGATTTTCTCAACTACTTTTGGTCCGACATCAAACAAAAGTATATCCGGCGTCAGATTGAAGATGGAGAATATGACGTGACTCGGAAATACTCACTCGCGGAGCACTTCACTTACCAGGTGGAAAGAGCCAGATTACTCACCTGCCCACCTAGTGAGGAAAGTCTGGTGAAGACAATTATGAGGCATTATGACAGCAATATCCAAAGATTTTGGAAAAGAGAGAAGCAGTGCCGCACGATTGTGGCAACGGCAAGATTCTTGGAGGAGATGGAAGATGATGTCTCGAACGGACACGAGAACACTAGGCGCTCCGGTCGACTCCGAGAGGGTGGCTACCGGGGGGACTACCGGGACCAGCGACCGTATGAACGAAAGACGAATCACCGTGCACCCAAAGCCATTGAACCGGCACCGGCCATTCCGCAAATTACTTACCCAGCAACGCCACTGCCATCGATGATGTATCCACCACCACCGATTGTACCCCCAATTACGTTCCCGATGGCTCAGACCCCTGTGCTTCAGCCCGAAGTGGCACGACGGGACGAGCGAGAACCAGCGAGAGCTGTAGCAGCAGGATCGAGGCCATGGCAACAGCCCAATCGATACAACTATCGGAATTCGTTCAATGGGAATAATCGTGGAAACGGGAAGGAGTGGCAACGGTGGTCTAAGACGGGAAATGAGGCGAGGAAAAATGGCACGGCTTCGGGAAACGGAGCCCGAGCGGGAAACCATTAGGCCAATTTTCCGCTCACCTTTCGCGGCCGCCCAGAAGACCATCTTCAATGACTTACCCAGGGGGGCGAATGCGGGAGGGACCGCCATGCCGTGACGGTATCCAAGTAGCTCCACACATTCAAGTACTCGAGGGGGACGTGTTTACGGCACCAAGCGACTTTGCTCTTGTTCACTGTGTGGCTGAGGACTTCGAAATGTCCCGTGGGATTGCAGCCGAAGTCAGGAAGAGATTTAAGGGTGAGGCTGAACTGAGGGACCAGAAGAAGAGAGTTGGCCAGGTGGCAAAACTGGTCTGTGCTGACCGCACGATTCTGTATCTCGTCACCAAGAAGAGGTCGTATGAGAAACCTACATACGCAGCTCTAATGGAATGTCTCGAAGTACTTAGAGGAGAGTGTCGGCTCTCGGGACTAAATAAACTGGCGATGCCAAAGATTGGATGTGGACTTGACCGGTTGAACTGGGGAACGGTTGAAGGATTAATTAAGAATACCTTCGAGAATACTCCGATCAAGGTGTGGATCTACGACAACACACGGATACCAAGACAAGCCACACTTAGTGACTCGTACCTCGCCTACGACGAAGTGTCGACCCCAGAAGGGAAAAGCTTTGGAATACTTTCCCTGCACCGAGGTCTGCAGGATGCAGTTGAGGATGCTGATCCCAGACCATATAGGGTGACCCCGGAAATCGTTTGCCAGGTGGAGGGGGTGCCTACCCGTGCACTTGTAGACACCGGCAGTGAAGTGAGCTGCCTATCAGAGGATATGTGGCAGGCCATTCTGACAACAGGACGACGTCCGGCGACACTGCCAGTAACGGCAATCCAGCTGAGGGGGGCTATTGGACAGAAAAGCTGCAGAATTGTGGTACAGAGCGACATCAGCCTTCAGATCCTGGGGAAGGTGTGTCAGGTCCCTGCCCTGATTGTGCGTAACCTAATTAAACCCTTGATTCTGGGTGCCGACTGGCTCAGTTACACCCAGGCTACGATTGACTTTGAGCAACAGCTGTTGCAACTTCGAGTTGATGGAGAAGAACTTCAAGTAGAATTTCAAAGGGGTGAACATGTTATTGAGAAGGGGTGTCAAGCAGGTGCCGATCCCGCTGATGCCTGTCACGTAGAAGTAACCCTTGCTCCTGAGACGTCTAGAACTCCAAAGGGAAACATCAGACAAGAGCTTCAGAGCAAGGTTGACCAGCTGAGCTGCAGTGCAGGGCAGAAGAGTGAGCTGACGAAAATTCTCATCAACTATGAAGACATCTTCAGGAATGAACCTGGAGTTACGCACCTGTATGAGCACCGCATCGAACTCCATGATGACACACCGTTTATTCAGAGGCCGTACCCAGTACCGTTCGCGTTGCGGCCGGCTGTAGAAGAGACGATCACTGAGATGCTGAGACTGGGGGTGATAAGACGAGAAGCCTCTTCATTCGCGAGCCCAATGACTGTGACAAAAAAGAAAGATGGGACTGTCAGAATTTGTCTGGATGCCAGAGCCATCAATGAGAAGATGGTGGCAGACACCGAAACTCCACCGGCACCGGAAGAACTACTGCGGTACTTCCGAGATGTGAGGGTCATGTCCACTATTGACCTGCGATCGTCCTACTGGCAAATCCCGCTGCACCCTGCCAGCCGCAAGTACACGGCTTTTCTGTACAACGGGCGGTCGTACACATACGCGCGGTTGCCGTTCGGATTGAAGACATCGACTGGGAGCTTCAGCCGAGCCATGGACATTGTGCTTGGTCCGGAGGTACGCGAGTTTGCCGTGAATTATATTGATGACCTGCTGGTGGCCTCGGCTACCTGGGAAGAGCACCTTGGGCACCTCGCGAAGGTGTTGGAGAAGCTAAAAGTTGCCCGGATGACGGTGAACTTAGAAAAGTCCTCCTTTCTCCAAACCGAGGTAAAGTTTCTTGGCCACATCCTGACCACGGAGGGGATCAAGGCTGATCCAGAGAAGGTCATGGCTATCAGGAGGTTTCCCACTCCACAAAAGCACAAAGATGTCCGCGCATTCTTAGGATTGTGCAACTACTACCGAAAATTTTCAAAGCACTACAGTGAAGCCACGAAACCATTGACCCACCTTTTGCGCAAGGACGTTAAGTGGCAATGGGGCCCACAGGAGCAGGTCGTCTTTGACAACGTCAAAAACCTCTTCCTGGAAACGGTACTGCTGAAGCACCCCAAAGGGGACCAAACATTCTATGTCCAGACCGACAGTTCCGGATATGGACTTGGGGCGGAGCTGTATCAGCTGCACGACGAGAACCGGGGAGTGATCGCATTTGCCAGCCGATCTCTCCGTGGTGCAGAGCTGAATTATACTACGACAGAAAAGGAACTCCTGGGAGTGATTTTCGCCCTCGACAAATTCCGCATGTATATCCAAGGTGCCCGAATTGTTATCCGCACCGATCATGCGGCTCTCAAATTTCTTGGACGGTGTCGACTGCTCAACGAACGGCTTACCAGATGGACGCTGTTTTTAAGCCAGTTCAACTACACCATAGAGCATGTCAAGGGGAAGGAGAATGTAGTTCCCGACATCTTGTCCCGGTTTCCGATGGATGGGAATGGTACGAACGAGTACCCACGTGACCAGCCGATTGTTGCCCTGTTCGAGGTGGAGGAATCACCTGAAGTACTTGCAATGCTTGGTGATCTTCAGCAGCGACAGAAAGACGACGAATACCTGAGTCCTATTTGGAAGTGCAAGCTCTTGCCTGACGAGCCTTGTGCACCATCTGTTCAACGTGTCAGAGATAGATATTGTGTAAATGCTAATGTTTTAATTTACAGAGCTGCCAATGATACTCAAGCCCGACTCGCCATTCCGGCTAGCTGCGTCAAACAGCTCACGTGGTATCATCACCAGCTCTTGGGTCATTTCGGGGCGACCAAGGTCCACCAGGCCATGAAGCAGGTGTATCACTGGCCGAATATGTCATGCCGAATCCGGCAGATTATTCGCTCCTGTGACCTCTGCCAGAAAACGAAACATCCCAACCGCACTAGCCAAGGGCCGATGACACCAATAATTGGGAAGGACCTGGGTGACCTGGTCTGTGTCGACTTCTACGGGCCGCTGCCGACTAGTCGGGGAGCCAACTTCATCTTCGTGGCCGTAGACGCGTTTTCAAAGTTTCTAAAGCTGTACCCGCTGAAGACTGCTACCGCAAAGGCTGCCGTCAATAAGGTGCTCCATGATTATGCCAATTACATCCAGCCACGACGTGTACTAAGTGATCATGGAAGTCAGTTCACTTCCAAGAAGTGGCAGGGACCACTGCTGGCAGCCAACATAACACCGACACTGGCTTCTATCCGACATCCCAGTTCAAATCCATGCGAGCGAGTCATGCGGGAATTGAGCCGCATTTTCCGTGCGTACTGTCAAGACCAACATGTCAAGTGGGCGAGCCACCTGCCCCAAATCGAAGAATGTATCAACCAAGTGCCACACGCAAGTACGGGGTACTCGCCTTACCATGTCCTCTATGGTCGAGAGCCTCCAATGCCGTTGGATGCTCTCACTCACAAACTGCTGCCAACAAGAAAGGTAGAGACCCAAGAGGAGATCCGACGCAACGTGCTGAAGAATCTGCAACATCAGGCTGAGCTCCGATGCAAACAACAAAGGGGCCTTACTACGAAGTTGCAGATCGGTGATTGGGTGCTGCTGAAGACAAATCCATCCTCAGCGACAGCCACAGGGACGTATGCCAAGTTCCTGCCCTTGTACGAGGGACCGTATGTGGTAAAGGCTACGCCACATCCCAACACGTATGCCATTGCAAATGCTGAGACACAAGCCAGGAGGGGCGTGTACAACATGAGCAATCTGAAACTGTACTACCGACCTGATGACAACCCCTCGGACGCCAATCCCAAAAGTGGCAGCACTAACCGAGTTCAACCCCAACGGAAGGTTAGCAGAAGGGACGCGAGTTGAGTTTCCTGTGCCCATGCTGAGCAGCCGAAAACTCAAGGGGGTGACTGTAAGATCCTGACCGAGAAGAGAATGCACAAGCAATTTTATTAAACGAGCCGTTAGTGTCCGGAAGGCGAAATGTAAAACAGATGATGCCTAGAATCGTGGGAACGCGGTGGAGGAAACCCAAAAAAGGACCAGACGTTATTTAATCTTCGTGTGCGCGAAAATTTCGGTGAAAGGCTAAGTCAACACGTATTAATTGCCAATGGAGGTGCCCGGACACATAAACTTCGTTCGACATAAAACCGAAAAATCCAAGCCAAATGGGCGTGTAACAGAATTAGGGTAAATTAGACGACGAACCCATCAAAGGACCCCGCTGCGCTGGGACCAGGGCGAGCGACCAACCCCCAATGTATGTGTGAACGTCTGGAGATGACGAAAACAACGGACTTTGCGCGAATCTATGTTAATTGAATATTAAAAGTGTTATTCTAGTTCTGTAATTGCCATTACTATGGTGGTTGAATTCGCGTGCACGCACAGGTGAAGAAAACACCAAATAACATGTTATTGGGAGCCGGGAAAATTGCAAACGATAAGACCGCGATGTTCGTAAAAATAAATGAATTAAACTAGTGTGTGCATCGGGAAATCAAACCACTATAGTAAGGGCATAAGCTTAGGTCAAATTCGTTCAAATTTACTGAGTAAGTAGAAAAGTAGGTAAGTGGCACCAACAGAATGCGACACGGGATGACATCTATGGGGTGGTGTGTGAAATCAAAATTGCAGGCCGCGACCAGAGCAGGCTGTGAAGGGAGAGGGGACAATCCGGACAAAGCTACTCAGCGAATCCAAAGCCGAGGGTGGTTTTTGAAGAGGTCGGTGATTGGTCAATGACTTAAGCCACAAGAGGGGATGGAAAAATCTGAGCTATGGGAAAAGGAGAGCGTAATTCGGGAGTGACGATTGAGACGTTTTTGCGAACGGTCGAGAAATTAATTTCGTGACGGTTCCGAAATTTGGTCTAAGACTCGCTATAAAAATATATTGTTTGAGTAAAATCCCGTACACTTGGGGAGATTTAATTTTGTGAATATTTCGAGCTTTGTCTAAAATTCTCTATTGTGAATTTCTGTAAGCAGAATCGAGTCTACTCGGGAAGGTTTGATTCGCGAAGTCGCGGCTTTGATAATCATTTGCTTTTAGAGTTAAATTGGGGTTTGTGGAAAGTTTGGGTTCTAAATAGTCATCGTAGAATTGTTTGTTGGGATTCAAGGTGTGGGAGTTATTTGCTTTGCAGTGTTCACGAGATCTCGATTACTTGTGCACGGGAAACTTAGTGGGGTCTGCGAGTTCAGTGTTTCTAAGTGCCTGATTGTGAAACATAACAAGGAATAGTTCCTGTCAACGATTGATAGCAGAGAAAGGTTGGTGCCCCTTCATTGTGTGTTAGACTGTAATTATGTTTTCCCGTATAAAATGTTCGACTATGATTTTGTGTCAGAGGGCCTCAACCTCAATGTTTCAGAGTAGAATTACTTGTTGCTGAAAATCACTAATGACGGCTGGTGAATGTGACCGCAGGGTGGGTTCTGTTCTGTTTGTCTGTTGGTTTGTTTGTTTATTTGATTGTCAGCAATTGACGTGGGAGCAAATCCCACCATGTTCAATTAACGGACCGAGTCGCCGTAATAAGGATAAGCGGTGTAGTACCGCTATCACAACCGACCCCTTCGTTAAGATAGGAAGCCATGGTGCACTTTGAGCCGCGGAATTGAAGCCCTTTTTGTTTGTCAGTTCGGCGATTGATGACTCCTAGCTCGATGAAAAAAACCTAGTCTGAGTCGCCAATGACCGGCGAAAGTTCAAGAGCCACCGATGGGAATACCTATGTATTAAAAAAGAACGTGAAGGCCTAGTGAACAGCTTCGGCGAACGTGTGGTTTCGAGGGTTTAGGGAACTTTGCATGTCTCGCATGATAGCGTTTCCGCGAGGGCTCGGTGGTCGCGGGGGTCGTATATTCATCTGTAAGTTGTGTCACTTCCGGCCCAGCGACTGAAGAAAACTGGCCATCGTAAAGAAAAGAATAAGTCCTCCCAAATAACAAGATTAGTAATATAAATTTGGTCCGTTCATTATTTCATGTGTAATTTGAAATTGATGTAAAAAGTCACAATAGACTGCCGTGCTTCCTTAGGGTAGATAGCAGCTTTTCAGGTGACTCAAGAAGACGTCGGTGCCCAGGCCGAGAATATAGGTTAGGCCGACTAAGTAGGTCAGAAACTCCTTTTATGCACCCTGCGGAAAACATTACACCATGCCCGTGTGTGCTATAAAATTCGGGAAGACGAAGATGCGTTATTGAAGGTACGATTTCCTCATTAATTATAAAAGTCTCTGGGCGAGATGCAGTGGAGCCACCTTGGCACGAAAATAACGTAATGGGGGTGAGGGTCAGTGAGCTGATCGAAAAGCCCATTTCTACAGGAGAACAATCAAAATTGTCCCGCAAATTAAAGCCTAGACACAGGAATCATAGTTCGAAATACGGAAATATTTTAGATTGTAATTCGAATATTTATGTACATGTATTGAAATTTGGCGCCTTGAAATATGCTTGTGTAAATCGTTGGAAAAACGAGAGAAGCCGCCAGCTGCATTGTTAGGTAACCCTTTTAACTAGATTCAGTCAGGGACGTCTCTCAGAGGTTTGATCAGGTTTTCTTTCAGGAACAACATAATCGCCCGCCGTGACAGGTAGACTAGTTAGCGTTGCTTCATCTCAACGGTGTGGCGGCAGCATCCCTCCTTCCAGTTGAAATTGTTCAACTCGGGGGTGCAATGCCTCCCCGCCGTTCGATTGTAAAATGTAGGGAATTTCAGGTTAGGTAGTTGTCGCTGAGAGCTTGCGCGTCTAGCGAAACTAAATTAGTCTAATTAACATAAGAGCTTCTGAGCCCGCTAGAGCGAAGTCAGTCGGCCAGAATTATTATAGTCTGCGAACGAATTTGATCATTAGCCTAAGTACTCGATGTATTGCCAATTGAACAATCAATTTCTTATGTACAAATAAATCTAAGTGTGGTCCAAAGGTTGTCTGTTATCATTTCATTGCAAGGTCTGTGGTTTTAAATCACTAATCATAGAACGAAAAAGGGGGGGGGGGGGAATGATAGGGAATGGAAGCAAAGTGAAAGGGGCTGTGGAACCCGTAATTAGTGGGCTTAACTCATTTAACAAGCAGTTAAGGGCTAATTACGTCAGCGGTGATCAGCGACGACGACGGAGGGGCGGGTGTGAAATAGGGGGAAAGGGGTAAGGGACATGACGTAGGAAAGAAGGGATGAGATACTCGAGCCCCGGCGAGGGGTACAGGGTAAGACCGAAGGTGTAAGTATCAGACTTAATTATTTATGTTAACCTAGACGGTCCCGAAACTATGGCTAGGGAAGGGTTATGTTACAGTACTCATGATATTGAAATCGAATATATCCAATGACAATGATCCAACATTGAAATTGTTGTTCGTCAATCAAATCACGCCTGCGTATTTTTTCTTGTTCTTTGTACATAGTTCTGTGAATAATGAAAGAAATTCCAGATCATTTTTGTCGTTTCATTTCTGAAATCCTGTGAACCCCAAAATCAAGTTCAAGTCGAGCGACCATCAAGTGGTGGAACCACGAACACTCGACAGTTGCGATCGCGATAACTTCCCCTTTTCCAATGGCGGCTGGTGAGGGAGGGCTCAAGGGCTTCACTATTTGTAGAAAATGTTTTTCGAACTTCGAACC